>SNQN01012867.1:0-12885 GCA_008642245.1 Bassia scoparia
TCCCCAGCCACAACCACCTCCCTCTACGCCTCCCTAGCGACAACCACCTTACCACTGTCTCAAATCGTCATACCAATCAAAACCACTTCCACAAATCGCCACACCCACCACAACCACTCAATCGTACATCTCTGGAGCCACCACAACCACTCAACCGTCCATCCTCAGCCACCCCACCAACTGGGGAGGAAGTTTGAGCATGGTCGTGGTGGATTTTGGTTGAGTTTCACACATATATCTTAAACTCATGTCTATAAGTGGGATTTTAAAACTCTCATGTCTATCATTGGGATTTTGCAAAAATTCGTGTGTACCATTGGGAATTTCCCTATATTTTTTTATAATTTATCCCCGAGTACTTGTTGGAACTTCAAAAGGAAACGAAGAATAAACTTATGTATGACATTGTTAAAAAGTAGAAAATGAGATGTCATTTAAAAAATGGATCAAATTCGATTGTTATTTAAGAATATTTAACTAGTTCATGGCTCGTGCGATGCACGATATTTACTAAATTTATTCAATAAAATTTTAAAAAGAGAGAAATAAAGTTACAATTTAATATTTGTTATGAAAATTTATATTGACTCACCGTAAATTTACTCATAAGAGCTCGAAAGATTATGATATAATTAAAATTTAAATTAATATGTGCAGGGATCTTTTGTACTTTGTTCCATAATGTACCTGCTACTTCTCCTTTATACGTTGCCAATACACAATTTATATGTTAAATATCTTGAGATATATAATAGTAAAAAATTATAAAAATTAGATATTAATAAAGTATTCTTTAAGATGAATCAAACAAGATCCCACTTGACTATATTTTTTCTTATACATTGACAACAATTTAGAAGATTCTCATAACTTGTGAACAGTGTCAAATTTCCTTGTGGCAGGAATATTAAAGAACGGAGGGAGTATTTTAGATGTGAATAGAGTAATAAAAAGTTACGAAGAATGATATATATTACACACTAGATTAATTTCCCGTGTGATATACGGCTACAATATATATATTTGTAAGAATGCTATATACATAGCTATTACGTGCCTAGATATAATGAAATTATATTGCAAGTAAAAAGGTTGAATTTGTTTGTTATAATATTTTTTATATATTCAATCTTACTATTCCGTACAATATATAAATTGATTTACTATTGTTCTATGTATTTTATAAATTTCATCATGATAATATTTTAAGGTATAGTATAGGCTGAGGAAGAAACTTTAGAGTCTATGATTGAGGCCCAAGAAGAAGCTTTATAGTCTACGATTGATGCCCAAGAAGAAGCTTTATAGTCTATGGTTTAGACCCAAGAAGAAGCTTCAGAGTCTATGGTTGAGACCCAAGAAGAAGCTTTAGAATCTATGATTGAGACCCAAGAAGAATCTTTAGAGTCTATGGTTGAGACCTAAGAAAAAACTTTAGAGTCTATGATTGAGGCTCAGGAAGAAGCTTTAGAGTTTATGATTGAGGACCAGAAAGAAACTTTAGAGTCTATGGTTGACGCCCAAGAAGAAACTTTAGTGCGCAAATTATTAGGTGCAATCCCCCCTACCTAGCAAAATACAACCCCCTATTATCTCTCACATGATTTATTCCCCTCCCCCTATTATCTCTCACGCATGTTTTTTTTTAAAAAAAAATCATAAACTATGGTCACGTGTATACTAGGGGGAGGGGGGGTTGTATCTTACAATGTAGGGGGTTTGTATAATATAGCCTTTGGCTTTAGTGTCTATGATTGAACCCCTTCCATTGCTTTTATTAGTTGTCAAATATTTATATCTATCTAATTTTATTTAATTAATGATTTTTTATTTTTTATTTTTAAAAAAATCATGGAATAAAAAAATCATGCATGAGAGATAATAGGAGAGGGGAATAAATCATGTGTCACATAAGATAGAGGGAGGGGGTTGTATTTTGCTAGGTAGGGGGATTGTAGGAAGAAGCTATATAGTCTATGGTTGAGGCCCAATATATTATATACACTATGAGAGCAATATTTTGATGTTGCTGAGAATAGTTATAACCATTACTAGCCGAAGCAATCTTGGTCTCGACACGCTGATTATCAACAATTGAAGGAGTGTTCTTTTTCTTCTTCTTCTTTTTCTTATTCTTCTTCTTTTTTGAGTTTGATGTTTTAGAGGTAGAATCACTCGGACGCTTGGGTACAAAGCTCTGCAATAATTTTTTGTATGCATCCATTGCGTAAACAATACTACAATAGGACGGACTTGAATTTTGATGTTTGAATAAAGCTCTTTGACATGAGCATGCGTTTATATATCACTAGTGTTTTGTGCACGCGATGCGTGCATGTGTGTAATTTATAATATATGATTAAAYATTAAAAGATTTATTGTTATTAGTATCATATATAGAATGACATTTAAAAAAAATTATGTTGAAAGTACTATAGCTAATGAATATTTTAACACTTTATCACAAATTGAATGACTTGTTGAAAAGTTAAGACAATTTTTCTTGCAAGATTTATAGCGACGTTTATATTAATATCATCAACAATAGTAAAAAATAAAAAATGAACAAAATCAATTATATATTAACGAAATGAAAAAATTAGGATTGAAACTGAAACCACTCTTTAAAATTTGTTGAAAATTTAAATGGAATGGTAGATGGAGGGGTGTAGAGTTGTCATATGTAAAGAAACATAACATTGTACGAAGTGAATATAATTTATGAAGTTATTATTTTAAAAAACTATACTATAATATAGATATGTACATGAATAATTATCATACATTATGATTAATATACTTCATATACATCATGTACATTCATACTTAAAAGAGAGATTTTTACTTACATAATAGAAAGAAAATTGTGTACGGAGTATTAGAGTGTTYTAATTGATGGGGGAAACAACCATGTCTTATGTATAGTGGTGTGTGCAAATTATTAATTGAAGAGTCTTGTTATAATTAGTGTCCAAATTCATTATAATATCTACTCTGTAATTAATGTTCAAATTCTTTAAAATTATATGATTAATGTTCAAATTCGTTATAAGTTATTTAATTAATAATGTCCAGATTCATTCTATTTTGATTGATTGATTATATAATTGGAAATGATTTTAATTTTGCATATTTTAGGAAAAAACTAATGTTAATTAACATTGATAAAAAGTAATTAATTTTGGTTGATTGAGAAATTGATGGCTCATTTGTTTAATTTTTTTTATATAAATTTATATTTATTTTGACTTAGAATTATGTGATTATTAAAAAAAACTATATGTAATTAGTAAGGGTATAAATGTAATTTCGTAGGGGGACACCATTGCTCCCCCCTTCCCTTATATTATAGAGATCTACTATAACTAATAAATCTATCTTTTTAATTTTAATTTTTTTTGGACAGAAAGATAGGATATGATATTAAGATAACTAGTACGGAGTATATCTTACAAAATGAAGGATAAAGTTTACAACTATCATCCAAAAAATGATTATCACTACGGATGAACATGATCCACTGATTTTTTTTCAGATTAAACAAATTCCATTAAGGATTTTTTGTGCTTATACACCTTTTATTTACAATTCTTTAAAAACTCCCACCTTTGATTTTTTTTTAAAAAAACTCCCACCTTTAATTTACGAATTCTTTAAAAACTCCCACCACTTAACCATAATCGTTAACTAATCCGTTAAGTGTGGGCCCCACCGTTTTATTTTCTAATCTAACTCTCCATCACACTCCCTCACTCCACGAGTCAGCCATTCTTCCTCACTTCTTCGCTTTCCCTTTTCATCTTCTTCCTCCTCTGTCATTTTTTTTCTATTTTTTAATTTACTCTATGCCATTTCTCTTTCATCAATTCAAGCACCTTAACATTGGAAATAAACAAAAAACTTATTACGGAGTACAAGTTTACAACAACAGCTCTTATTAAGTTATTAGGTTTAATCAAATTGATTTCATCAATTATTCAATTATACTTGGAAGAACAACAAAAAAGTGAAGGAGGCAATCAATCAGCCAATCAGTAATAGAAGAAGGCAATCAATCAGCAATCAGAAATTTCTTGTGTTATTCGAGGAATCGAGGTATTGCTGCTTCTTCATTTTACTTCTTTCATTTAATTTACAATAGAAATCGAAAAATTGAAGGAAAAAAAATCGAATTTTTTTTTAGAAAAATTGAACGAAATCACATAGCAAAAGCATGAAAATCTAGAATTCAAACAATAAAGCAAGAATTTTTTGGCATAAGAACACTACAAAAGTATGAAAATCCTAGATCTTATTCTCTGAATCAAACTAATAATTCAGAGCAATTCATCCAAGCAAAAAAAAAAAGCAATTACCTGATGAATTCCAGCAGAAATGAAGGAAACTGGGAGAGAAAATGAAGTTTTGAGGAATGTTGAATGAAGAAATGGAGTGAATCGACAATTGCATTGGGGATTTAATGGGGAAAACAACGGTGAGGCCCACACTTAACGGATTAGTTAACGATTATGGTTAAGTGGTGGGAGTTTTTAAAGAATTCGTAAATTAAAGGTGGGAGTTTTTTTTTAAAAAAAAAAAAATCAAAGGTGGGAGTTTTTATAGAATTGTAAATATAAGGTGTATAAGCACAAAAAATCCTCCCATTAAATATGCAACAAAATTAATTTCTCATGCCAATGAAATCTTCAATTAAATACTTGTTGGGCTTCTTTTCCGTGTTTGGGTCAAATAATACTTCGTAATTAAGCTATACAATCACTATAAGTATAAGATTATATGAAAATTTTGTTAATTACCCCCATAACTTTATTTTTTAAAAATTTACCCCCATAACTTGTTAAACATTTTAAAAATTACCCCAAATCATAATTTCCGTTAAATTTTAACGGAAAGTTAGTAACTTCCATAGTTTCTTTTCATTTCATTCCTTTGGCTCAAGGCCAATTGATTACAAGGAAGATAATGATAATCTCTTTCGGCCCTTGGCCTTACATGTGGTACTTTT
This sequence comes from Bassia scoparia, assembly GCA_008642245.1. Taxonomy (NCBI): domain Eukaryota; kingdom Viridiplantae; phylum Streptophyta; class Magnoliopsida; order Caryophyllales; family Amaranthaceae; genus Bassia; species Bassia scoparia. The sequence goes on from SNQN01012867.1 coordinate 5,006, forward strand.
TTAGGTTGTCGACATTCCATTCCCTTAGCAATCTTCTTCCATCGGATGCTTCAAGCTTGTAGGTTCCATCCCTAAGGATTTCACAGATCCAGTAAGGACCCTTCCAATTTGGGGTGAGCTTGCCTTGCTCCTTTTCTCTTCCTTTGTGCTTCCATCTTGCGAAGAAAATAATCTTCTAATTGTAATGGCCTTGTGATAACCCGCTTGTTGTACTCCCTTGACATTCTCAGCTTGTAGATTTGTTGCCTAAGCAACGCATTTCCTTTGACCTCTAGAAACAAGTCTAGGTTGTGCTTCATAGCCTCCCAATTGTTCTCCTCATTGTACATCATCACTCATAGAGTGGGTTCGTACATCTCAATGGGCAGGACTACTTCAGCTCGATAAACCAACATAAATGGTGTCTCACCTGTACAATTCATCACTCGTAGAGTAGATTCATACATATATAGTTTTTGGTTGTAGTTCTTATTGACCACAACACATTGTACAATTCATCAACCCATAAGCCTTTTACATTGTCTAGCTTCTTCTTGATCCCATTCGAAATGATTTTGTTGAATGCTAAAGCCTTAGACATCCGAGGCCTTGATGCCCTTCAATTCATTGGTTCAGCTTTGACCCACTTCGTAAAGTAATCGATAACTACCAATACATACTTCTTCTATATCCATGCCCGGGACGATATTCATGCCCCACTTGGCAAACGGAATGGGTGAAAGAATGGTAGAGAAATCAACCGCTGTACTTCTATGAATGTCCCTATGAATCTGACACTTCCTGTACTTCTTGACTAATTCCAAGGCATCATTTCATAAACTTGGCAAATTGTAGCCGGTTCTCAATGTTTTCTCAGCTAACGCCCTTTCCCCAATGTGTGAACCACAGAAGCCTTCATGAATATCTTGTAAGATTTGCATACCCTTCTTGGGGATCACACATTTCAGGAGTGGATGAGAAAAAGATTTTTTGTAGAGTTGATCCTTCCATAGTACAAACCAAGAATCTTTGATCTTCGCATACTTTGCCTTCTTTGGATAGTCAGGTAACTTCCCTTCGATCTTGTATTTCATTATCTCATCCATCCAAGAGTTGTCCCTATCAATGAAGTTTGTATCTTTTAGGTCATCAATGCTTCTCTTGTCTTTGACTTCCCAAAAGACAGACCTTGGCGAATCACCCATATTAGAGCTAGCCAACTTGGACAAGGCATCAGCCTGGTTGTTCTCAGAACGGGGCACTTTCATTAGAAGAAACTCCTCTAATTTTAATTTCTTTCTTAATCATCTTCAAATACTTCACCATATTTTCATCACGAGCTTCATACTCACCATTGACCTGACTCACAATGAGTTAAGAATCACACATGGCTTCAATTCTCTTGGCCCCTACTACCTTGCACATGCAAATGCCCGCGACCAAAGCCTCATAATCAGCCTCATTGTTTGACGTTTGAAACTTAAACTTCATGGCATACTCATAAATGTCTCCTTTAGGCGATCTGAACAAGATGCCTGCCCTACACCCTCCTTGAGTAAACGAACCGTCTACATAGAGTGCCTAGACATTGGGTGTCTTCTCTTAAGGAGTCGGCTTGGTGAATTCCACAATGAAGTCGGCTAAAGCCTGCGCCTTCATAGCAGTCCTAGGTTCAAAAGAGACATCGTAGGCGCTGAACTCAAGTGCCCATCTTAGCATCCTTACCGATGCTTCAAGCTTCAAAAGCGTTGCTTGAGAGGCTAGTCAGTATAGACAACAATCTTTCTTCCAATGAAATATGTTTTAAGCTTTCTATGGGCCATTAGCAAGGCTAGCCCAAACTTCTTGGTGACCGAAAAAGCGCGACTTGGCATTCTAGAGAACATGACTCACAAAGTAGATGGGCAATTTTGCCCCTTCTCTTTCAACCACTAGCACAGCGGACAAAGCGTGCTATGAGATAGCTAGATACATGTACAAAGTTTCTCCATCTTGAGGACTAACAAGTCTAGGCAGGAATGAAGGTGCTCCTTCAATTTGAGAAACGTTGTTTCAGCTTCGGCGATCCATTCAAACTTCGTACTTTTCTTTATGGCTCTGAAGAAATATTAACATCGATCTCCAGACTTGGACAAAAATTGACCCAAAGCGGCTAGGCAACCTGTGAGTCATTGTACTTCTTTCACACTTATAGGGGACTTCATGTCCAAGACTGCTTAGGGGACTTATAAAGGGATTTGCCTCTATCCCCTTTGGTATACTAGGTAGCCTAAGAAGTTCCCTCAAGTTACCCCGAAGGTGCACTTCTTGGGATTCACCTTCATTTGACAATGGTGCAAAGTATCAAAAGTTTCTCTCGAATCTTTGGGATGATCATCCATCTTCATGCTCTTGATAATCATATCGTCAATGTAAGCTTCAATATTCCTTCCCAATTTCCTGGCAAAGATAGTTTTTACACATCTCTAAAAAGTATCAAGGGCATTTCGTAGACCAGACGGCATAACCTTGTAGCAATATATAGCCCATTATCGGTGACAAAAGCCATTTTGTCTTGGTCTTTCTTCTTCAAAGGAATTTGATGGAAACCTGAGTAGCATTCCACGAAGCTCATGATCTCGTGCCCTACTTTAACGTCGACCAGCTTGTCAATCTTAGGCAAAGAAAAAGGGTCTTTCGGGCAAGCCTTGTTTAGATGCGTGTAATATACACACATCCTCCAAGTCCCATTGGGCTTGGGTACAAGGACAACATTTGCCACCCACTCGGGGTACTAGCATAGCCTAATCAATCCCGCATCAAGTAGGTTTTTTACTTTTTCATCTACAGCTTTACTTCTGATTTGCCCTAGATTCCTCTTCTTTTGAGCAACTAGCTTCCTTTTTGGATCAACATTGAGAGTATATTCAACAATCATCGGGCTATACCGGGCATCTCTTCAACCGTATAGGCAAAGACATCCTTATATTCTCGAAGTAGAGCTCTCACTTCCTTGTCCACTTGGGTACTCTAACCCAATGGAACACATCTTTTTGAATTTCCTTCCTCCAACTTAAAGTTTTCTAACTTCTCCGTGGTCGGAGTAGGCTTAGATGCAGCCTGGAACTAGCCATGGATGGCATAGCCTCCTGGTGTGCTCCATGCACCATCATGACTTCTCCGAAATTTCTTTTCTTGGTGATTGGGAGATCTTCTAACTCTTTCATCTTTAAATTGCCCATGGGTTCCACAAGGAGCTACACAGTGGTCAAGTACTATTCTTGTGCCATCTCTTGGTTTCCATAGACAGTTCCAACCTTTCCATTTCACATACGAACTTCATCAACATCATATGGGTAACGATGACTACCTTAGCCTTATTCAAGGTAGGCCTCCCAAGTATGATGTTGTGGGAACTTAGATTCTTGACCACTAAGAACTTGACTGTCATGTGATTGCAGTCATTGCCTCTTCCCATTCTAATGGGCAGGTTGACGGTTCCCACAGGGTGGATCATTCCCCCTTCAAAGCCAATGATCGGATTATGAACCTTGACCAGCTCGTTGTTATCATATTTCAACTTGTTCATGCATTCAAAGCTTATAATGTCGGGAGAGCTGCCCATGTCGATGGGTATCCTACGGACCCTAAGGTTGGCCACCTTCAACTCGACAACTAATGGGTTATCATGTGGATTGTAAAAGGGAGCTCTTTCATTTCGGGTGATCATGATTTTGGGAGTGCTTCTTCATCATCTTTTTCGAGCTTGATGGTCTAGCGTAAGCTGCGCAAGTACTCCTTATGGCCCTTCAATGTAGGTCCACCAGCTGCAAAACCTCCTAATATAAAGTATACCACACTTGTACCGTCTAAACCTCCACTATGTGGACTGCTAGGTTTCTCGGCCTTGACCTCTTCGACACTCTTGGCCAGATGCTTGGCAATCTTGCCCTTGTGATAAAGCGCATCCAAAGCCTTCTTCAAATTGAAACAATTTTCAGTAACATGGCCAATATCTCTATGGAACTTCCAAAACTTGCTCTTATCTCGGTTCTCCCTTGGAGACCTAATAGGCAAGGGGTCATCAATGGGGTGATTCTTCTTCACTTCATGGTAGACCTGCCACAAGTCTTTGGAGTAGGTGATCTTGGGACCTTCTTCCTCCCAATTTCTTCTCTTCTTTCGATCTTGAGACCCTTTCTTCTCATCACTTACACTCCAAGTACCTGATATTTTGCGATCATTATCCTTCCGATCCCTCTAACGGCCTTGGCTAGGTTGTCCTTGGGAATGTTGGGATGCCCCTTGCTTTTCCTTTCCTTTGGTTCCATGATAGATTTTTTCTGCATGCATGTAGCTTTCCACTTATCTCAAAGCCATCTTCAGATTGTTGCAATTCTTGCAGAGCAGATTGAACTTGAAGTCACTATCATCATGGAGCCCTTAGTAGAAAGCATCCAAAAGTAGATCATCTCATAGGCGAGGAATCTGCAATGTCTCATTGTTGAATCTCTTTACATAGCTTCTCAAGCTTTCGTTATCTCGTTTCTTGATTTTTGCCAAATACATACTGCTTTATCTTTCCTGCTTGTTGGCCATGAAGTGGTGAGTGAATAATATGCATAATTCTGAAAAGTTATTGATTGATCCTAGAGGCAACCCACTAAATCATTTCTGAGCTACGCCCTTCAATGTAGCAGGAAAGTATTGACACCATGTGGCATCGTCCGCTTAAGTAGTGAGCATTAAAAGCTTATACATAGCGAGGTGATCAATAGGGTCGGTCTTGCCATCATAACGATCCATGCTAGGCAACTTGACCCATGGCATCCTTGGAACCAACATGATAGTAGAATAAAATGGTGTGGGTTAGTTGAGTGCAAGATTCTGCATTTGATGCAACAAAGGTACTAGATGAATCACCTTATCCCTATGAACATCGGCTTGGTCGTGTCCTCCACCTTGGTGGGTATAGATGTTTCTTCTAAATATTCCTCCACTATGATGGTGGATATGATGGGACACATGGTTCCGCCCTCACAGAAGGATGATGTGAACCCCTAAAGATTTGCATTGAGCAAGCAGGATTCGTACACATATGTGTTGAGCCAGTTTTATAATGTGTTCTATCTTTCAAAGCTTGTAGTTGTTGTTGAGCTCGGGCCTTTTTTTGAATCCAGATAATATCTCATGTCAACTTCAACGGGACCGCTCCTCGAAGATTTTCCCTCATCCTCCTAGGCACGGGAGCGATGAGAGGTGTAGGTACCTACATTTGTCCCTAGCCCAAGACAGCTAATAGAGCGTCGCCAACCTATCAAAAAATAAAACCTAACTCGGTCTCACTAACTAGTAGCAAAGGCAAGAAAGGGTCGAACCCATGAGAGGCGTTGAATCAACCACCGAAAGTCATTGTTTAAATAAGCTAAGTCAACTAGTGCTTTGAGATTTGTTTGTCACTAAACTAGGAAAACAAAAGAACTAAGAAAACTAAAACTGTCGTAAGCTCTGCTTCACTTCGTATGCACGCCAACGACTTGATGCCGGAACTGAAACACGAATCAGGCTGAGTAGTCAAACCAAGACCAAACCCGAAAGGCACAAAGATATCCTTATCCAACTCCCGCCGATTACCCAACACTCGAAGAACCCCCGAAACACTCATGTCGTTACCCCGAAACGAAACAAGGTAAGGAAAAGAGAGAAGGACTCGCTGGGCCACAAGAATGATGCCACATCTCTCCCGGTCGGCAAGCCCTACCAACGAGAAATAGAGATGGAGGCCGAGGGAGAGGCAAAGGGCAGCGAGAGAGGGAGGAAGAACAATAAATTGTGTCCGCGACACTTTCTTGATGTCTTGTTCATCGCTCAGGGGATTTCGCTCGTAAAGGAGTAAACGTTGGGCTCACGAGTGCGGGTGACGGTGCTCTTCGACCTTGCAGGATGCTTCTCTATTCTTGGGATAGCGGCCTGGATGGTGCCATGACTTTACGGATTTTCCCCCTAACGCAATCTGGGTTGTCAACTTTGTCCATAGCGGGTTGTTGCAGCGGGACAGCTCAGCGGAAGCGGGACAAGTATGCAGCGCGGTGCCGGGATATGGGGTACGAGTTGTTTCCTTTCTCCTTTCTTCTTGGGGGAATTGGATAAGGAGCGGATTGCACTCTGACATCGGATCTGGCTTACTCGAGGCTCAGGACATCGGCTCACGTGCTGCTGCTCACATATTTGGCAGGATAGGTTTTCGATGTGCTAAGGAGTGGGGGCCCAGATTGTATCTCGGCTCCTCCAAACTTCTTGTAATTTGTTATGTCGTTTGTTGCTTGTAAGGCTGTTACACGTTTTGGTGGATATATAATAATAATGATTAATAATAATAATATAATAATATAATAATAATAATAATAATATAATAATAATAATAAAAAGTCCTAACAAAGTAAATTACACCTACTTGAATAAAACGAATACAATGGAAGCAGGGGTCGAATTCCACAGGGAAAATGGTCTTGTTAAAGAAATTTGTGAATTGATTTGTTAATTAAATCCGATTGCTCGTATTAATAATCAGCCGAATCAAAGGTAACAAAGGGGGAAATGTTGATTGTTGGTAACGAAGTTAACAAAAGACAATCTTATCGATGATTGACGGCTAAAAACTACTAAGTGAATTGTGATTAAATCGATTGAGAAACTGGGCAAAAATTCGACTCGTTCCTACTCACTCATTGAATCATAACCTTCACTTCAATAATTCAAACCCAACAACTATTGACAAAAATTGTTTCCTTGACGGACTCTCTTAAATGAGTCAAGTAAGCAAAGCGCAAAACCTAACCCTAATACTATCAGAATAATTCTTTTCAAAAGCAAGAGAATTATCACCATAGAACGCTTTAAAACTGGAGTATACAATAGCAATGAACTCACTTAAACAGCTTAAGAAGCACAATCAATCTTGTTACTACAAAGCTTTAAACAAGTTAACAAGCTTAGGAGTAAACTTATTGCTACTTTCAAGGTTAAGCATTATAATCAAATGAAGCTTAAACCCTAGCATGAAATTCAACAATTATAAATAGTATTAATCAAATCAATAATTGTTTGAATATCTAACACAACAAAGATACAAGATTTATGTGAAGTAGAAAAAATTGAAGCCAGAAAGATTACTACTTTGAGCTTTTGGAGCAAGAAAACAAAACCAAGAACTAAATTAATGCTTCTAACAAGTTGAGTAGAACAATTAGCTTCGATTGTTCCATAATTAATAATAATAGTTCTGTTCAAGAACTAAAAGAAAGATTTTAGAGTAGACTTGATGATGGATAGATTCCTCTCTTCCCCCAAAATGTCCTAATATATCCAACCCAAGAAAGAAAAAAGCACCCGCTAAAGAGATAGCAAGTGGATCCAAGAGCTCCCAAAGTCGTTAAAAACAGAAGCAAGCGGCCAGGAATGGCGTGACCACGCATATGAGATGCGTGACTCGACGCATGGAGCAACCAAAAACTGTCGAAACCTTGGGTCACGCATCTGATATGCGTGACTCACGCATTTCAGTCAGAGCCATAATGGCGTGACTCCAAGGGTTTTATGCGTGACTAAGGGTTTTTGCCGTTTATTCCAAAACTTGCTTACTTCTGTTCAAAGCTTCAAACTGCTTCATACTGTCCTTCAAACTCAAAACCTTTGTTATCTTTATCAAAACATAAGAACTTCACCCAAACACTTGAGAACCGTACTGAACTACAAATAAATAAAAAGACTAAGTTCTAAAGCATAAAACATAAATTGGATAAACAAACCTACATTTCAAGTAAAACTTTCGTTAAAACTCAAAAGTAAATAAAAGTTACAAGATTACAATAAAACTAATAACGAAAGACTCAAAAAGAACTAAGAAACTCATATCAAACCGG
>SNQN01012871.1:0-14751 GCA_008642245.1 Bassia scoparia
GCCTCGCGTCTGGGTAGTAGTGATTGATGAGCTACGGAATAAGGGAAGTTCGCCACTTAAAACTTATTGTGATAAATGATATATTCACTTGGTGTTGGTGGAAAAGCCCTGAAATGAATAATATTTGTTTTCTGATTTTATTGTTGTTGCTGTGAGCCTATTAAGGTTAATAGTCGACACATAAAATGTGTGAAAAGCTCCTCTCGGTGTGTTTAAATAGAAGATTTGTGATGACCGTAGCTTCCTCCAGGTCTTAGAGAAATGAATACTCGTTCATTAGTTTTCTCTTGATTTGGACCAGTAACCAGTTCGGGTTCGGGGGACATGGGGTTACATTGAGGGTTAAAGTTTTGAAAATCAGCAAATTTTTTTTGGTCACCCATTCGGGCGGGCATATGTAGCGGGGCATTCGTTTGAAGCCGGGCCACGTCTCTATTGCAAATTCCCATTCATCACGGTTATTGCAAAGTAGGTTACACACACTCTACGGTTTAAGCAACAACTGTGGAAAATGAGACCTTTGAGCAGACGATAATCTGTACCCTAAAGACTTAACTATGCCAAAGTTTCTTTGGTTGGTTTGTCGGATTATGTACAAAGAGGTACTACTAGACCTACGACTAATATTTTGACCACTATTAGTCATATAATTACTAAGTTAAAACGGCCCTAAAAACCGGTGCTATATGTCTTAGTTTTTCTCTCACGAGATTATTTTATTGAAAGTCGATTCACATAATTTCGGTCCTTTATTTTAGCAAAAATAATTATCAATATTGATACAACAATGACAATGAGCGAAGTATATAAACTTGGCAGGTATATCAATTATATTTAATGCTTATAACTATCGCAGCTGCTCTAATGTGTCTGCTATAAATCAGACAACAAGTTAGTTTCGTAATTTAACTAAAAATGAGGCTAATCAATCTTCCGCCTGGTTTGAATCTCTTATTATCAGAGGACAAACAGATGTGGCAAGCTGAGATGTTTGTTGACCGTAAATGAGACAAGACGAGTCGGAAATCCGCACCTACCGCTTGGAATCGCTCCTTATTTAGGGTGTTTACAAGGCATATGTAAAGAAAGTCCGGGTGTTAGTATTGGCTTAGAGCCGCTGAATTAATAATATGGAGAGTCATACCGATAAATAATAATAAAAAGAACGAGAGGAAAAAGCAATTGACATAAACATTGGAAAACGGTTAATAGAAATCCTACATATTTACAATGGGAAACAATTGAAATAGTGAGTTTCCTACATTTTGTTAATTTTACGATTGAAACTGTAACTAGGATGATCTATTAATTTAGGGGGTTGAAGAAAAGGTATGTTTAGCTGGGACGAGTAATCTCAGAAGACACAATCGTTATTGCTTGTTGGGAAATTGTCGAACGTAATCAATATGTACATATTAACGAATAACTATAATGTATATTGACATGTATTCTTGTAGTGTGCTCTCGTAGAGTATCTGTATGACGTGTAGTAAGTACCAATGAATCATCGCCAAGAGTTAGAGACGGGGGGATAGATAGGAGATGACGTGTGGTGTATTGGGAAGGAGCATATGTGCATTGGCCCACTATTACTAGAGGGCAGATGAGGGGAAAATGAGGAAAAAACTCCATGACATAAGCGGAATTTGAGGAGGAAGCTCGCGCTAGATGAGCTACGAGGGGAGCCCTTGCGATTCTGTTTTTTCAAGTGGTAGATGTGAACGCTTCTATATCACTGCAGGCCTGGGATGTCACCAAATTATTCCAAGGTACTGCTCACTCGGCAGGTATATTTTTTGATTTCCTCGGTTTGATTCCTAATTATTTCCATAAGCGTTTTGTCGCATGTTTAAGATTTCTGGTTTTGATAGTTAACACAAACAAACACCTTTTTTTTGAGGCTCTAAATCAAGCCACAATGGCGAGCATTACCTTGGAGTCGCTTAAAGAGAGTAGCTTAGTAGTTGCATGTTCATGAAGGTTCATCGGTATCCGGAGTTTTTGGGGTGGTATTTGTTGTATTTTTTTTTCGTATATGTTTATCTGGCGAGATAAATTAAAAACTATCGCATTTTAAAAATCTTCGGAATAAATATATAGGATGGAATTATCATGAAAAGTATTATATTGCTTAATAAGTACTGAGATGTGATCGACATTCTCACGAAATTGAAGTAGTGTGTTATTAGAAATATGATTTAGAGAATAAGAGAATCACAGTATAAATTATTTTTAAAATCCTAAAATAGTATAAAATAATTAAAAAAATAAAGAGAATGATTACGCCCTTATATCTTTTTGTTTGACTCCATTTGCTCAATAGTTCGAGTAATGACCCAGTATTTTCAACTCTTTTCGAGAGTAAATAGGAGGTCTAGCCCTTTCTAATAAAGAGTCGTTTCGTAATAAAGGATAGAATCAGAGATCAGCAGGGTAATCTTTGAGTTGTCGATACACTTTTGATTTGTTAACAATCTCTTGATTGCGGCGAGACACTTTTAGGTGTCTACAACATGATCTCACAAAATATCAATACAAGAGATCAAATAGAATAAGAATATACAAAACATAAATAAAATACCTTGCCATTATAAATATTAGCCTATCATTACAACAAAAGAAAAACTAAGTACTTCTCACAGTCTTTGCAAATGAAAAGTATAGGAGAGATATGAGAGCAAACACTACAGTAGATGATAAGGAAACATTATTTATCCTTCTATTTTGAAATATTAAGCGAAAAAATTTGCAGATGAAGCTATGATTATGACACATACATCCAGATAAGTTGTATCGGAATAACTCTTGAATGCCAGCTTATGGTTGCAGATACAAAGATGGACAATACCTACGGATAATGGTGGGTGAAGGTACATATGAGAAAAGATGGAGGTAAAGATGGTCTAGTGAGAGGTAAAAAATTGTAAAGGATATTGGACCAATAATTGGCACTATATGTTAGTATCTTTAGAGAACAACGGGACATGAGAACATAAAACCAACGTCTTTGGGACAGCTCACTTAAACAACATGTACCAAGATTTAACTTTTTACACAATTACATCAAACCACATAAACTCTCTTCCACAATCAACTCTTCAATCTCGCAACTTACTCCCCTCACTTTCATTCAAATTTCATCTTCATACATTAATAAGTTCCTCCACTTGACAAATTTCTCCCATCAAATCTTAAACCATCGTCATCACACCATATATCAAGAGAATCATTAACCACTTGTTGTAAGAGTTTACTACACTTTGCAAATTTTTAGTGTCCTCAACTAATTGCAACAACTCAGTTTTTAATTTCAGTCCTTATTTGCCTCATCTCGCTCATTTTGACTCTTCATAATCATATAGAGATGAGGCTCTAAGTTTGACATAGATGACTCCGATTCAGATTGATAATTACTTTGATAGACAACTTGGGAGGAGGGGTCATAATAATCTATAGAAGAACACCATCAATGATAAGCCATTGTGTATTTTCAGAATTTCATCAGAAGAACTAAGAAATCTCTCAAAATTAATCCATATATTTTACAAAAGCAAGCTCAAAGAGAGGACTTAGGTTCTTGAGAATAAGAAAATATTGCAAAAATCATATTGGAGGAGGATCATAAACTGTACTCACCATAGGGAATATGAGAAGATTCATATGAATTCATGCAAAAATTAGGAGAATTATAATAAGATGCATCATAATTCGAAACATGATAATTCAAGAATTGTACCCATAACCTCCATAATAATATAGAGAATACTCCCATCAAAAATGATTTGAATCCATGACAAATGAATTATGCACCAAGAATTACACACTAATTAAAAGGAAAAAACAAATATATCACAACTCAACTAATTACAATTCCTAAGCATACAAAAATTAATATGTTACCTCTCCGCAACGGCGCCAAAATTTGGGAAGGCATGTCGCGCACGCAAACAAAGATAATAATTTACTAACTAATCCTTTACTATGTAGTAGGGTAAGCCAGGGTCGATCCCACAGAGAAGGTTCAATCAATTATTGGTCGTAAGAAATCAATCAATAGAGCAACTTAAATGAAAAGGAGAATTGGAAACTATACTAACTAAAGAAAGCTAAAGAACTAAAATATCTAGGATTAAGTATCCCGTAATATAAACTATGTAATCATTAATCTTACCCAAGTCAATCAGAAAAATATCAACAGGATAGATGCGCCCTATATTAGTACAAAGATTTCTTTCGATCAATCAATGCTTCTAACTATGTAATCGTACCTATTTTCATGGAGTCATACATATTAGAGACATTAAGAAAGCATCTAAAATACTAGCAGTCCGATCAACTACTTTCGCGATGATTTTCCTACTTTTGTCTAGGGTTCAAAAATCGATTAAGAGCTAACTTTCGTTACGAACCTAATCACATTCAATAAGTACTATTTCTAGTCAAATATTGATAATAACACAACCCTAAAAAGATGAACAATCAACTAATCAATTTGGGGATTTGGGATTAAATCATAACATATAATTCACATTAGGGTTCAACCTAAATCCTAGATAATTACACTACTCAAACATGATAAAGAACAAAAVTAAGAAATAAAACAAAACAATAAGCATAAAACAAATGAATAAACAAAAATAAATAATCAAAATAAAGTAGGTAGAAGCTAAGTAATAGAATGAAAATTGTAGTAAGACAAACATTAGGAGTGTTTGACTCGCGGAACCAAAATGAGGCTATCCTCTGTGCGCCTTCCCCCCTCTAATTTTTGCCTAACTTCCTGATTTATATATTAATAACATAGGGCTTTAGGTAGATAGAAAAGCTTTGCTAATAAAGCCTAACATTATATGTAAAATTTATTTAGATGCTAGGAAAATCAAGAGTTTTTGTAACATCAAAGAAGATACTAGACCGCAACCAGGGTGTGGCATGTGATACTAGGCCGCAAACAGGGTGCGGAGTGGGCTGCCATGTACTTCAAAACACTTCAAAAATCAAGTCGCCGCAACCTAGTTGTGGTCAACTAGGTGATCTCCACAACCATATTGCGGAGGTACTTCATGAGTAACTCTTTTGAAGCTTTTCTCCAATATAAACACCTTGAATTGTTCATTCTTTGATCAACATCCAACAATCTCTACTTGCATCTTCAATATTCCTAGCCAAGAAAGTCAAATCCTACAAAAATAGCACAAACATACCCGAGACGAGTAATWTCGAAATATATAACAAATAGAGTTCAAAAGAGTTAAATATGGAGAAAAGTATGACAAATATCCATAAAATATGACATATCAAATACGTATTTTATCAACTTATCACCCATTTACCTTGTGCTTCTTCACAATGTTTTTTTTAGGTTCCCAATAATTATTTTATTACTTGATTCTGCTTGCCTGTTACTCTGAGGATACCTTGGGGTTGACGTTTCCAACCTTGTGTTCCATTTCTCACAAAATTTCCTTATCTTATTGCTAATGAACTACGATCCATTGTTGCATACGATCTCTGATGGGACCCTAAATCTTGTTAAGACAATCCTTTTGATAAACGACACGACCTCCCGATCCGTGACTTGTCGAAACGCCTCTGCTTCTATCCACTTGGAGAAGTCATGGTTTAAGATTTGATGGAGAAATTGGTCAAGTGGAGGAGACTTATAATGATGAAGATGAGAATTTGAATGAAAGTGAGGGTGTAAGTTGCGAGATTGAAGAGTCGATTGTGGAAGAAGTTTATGAGGTTGAGAGTGTAAAAGTTAGTGAGTCTTTAGTGCCCAAGACGTTGGTTTTTGAGTCTCATGTCCCTTTCTCAAGAAAACTTGATCTTATTCCTTCTTCTTTACCTCTACATCTCCCATCTTTTCTTCCTCCACCACCATTAATCCATGATGATTTTGTGATCAAGGATACTCATTTGGATGTAGTTGTTGTAAATAAGTCTTTTGTTATTCCAAATGAKGTAAATAAGGTTTCTTTTAATTTTTCTTCCTATTTTTCTTTTTCTTTTGAGTCTAGTTTTTCTKTTTGTAAATATATTAGAGTATTTGATATTTTGTATATTCTTATTCTATTGATCTCTTGTATGATATTTTGTGAGATGCATGCAGATGCATTTGACAAACTTCTAAGGGCTTTGATGAGCTATTTGATTGAAGCGATTGGAATTTACTAACAATTTCTCTTTTTTTTTTCCTTATTTTTCTACTAACTCTTTGCATTGTAGATTATCTCCACCACACCTATGGTACATTCTTTCCACTCTCACTCTGTTTTTTTATTTATTTTGCTGCATATAGGAGTTTTAGTAGAGCGACAACGTGGACGAGGCTCACGCCTTGTTAGAGATGGCCCGACAATATGCTCAGGGGGTGGTGCATTCCATTCACGTACCTCCTACCGTCCCACATGGAACTTATCTGTGCGAAGTTGTCAATAAAGTTTTCTTGTTGCTCTTAGGTAGTAGATTGAGTCATAGTGTTAGTTTCATGTTGCATGAATTTCCATCCTAATTTTTGGACAAGTGATTTTCGAAAATGAAATGATTTTTTGTTTTTCATGAGTTGATTAACATTGGATGAGTAATTCGATATGGTGACATAAAATCCTTTTTTATGGTAATGGATTGTGGTACGATGGTTTTACTTTCTTATTGTGCGGCAAGTACTTATTGGAGGCCAGAACCTCGTAAGTCTCATCTCATCGTTCCTCCTTCTTGATCGCCCCAATTGGGWCTTGCATTTTAGCTTCCTGAGATCGATCACTGAATTGTTTGGAAATATGATTGAGGCATTCCTTGTTGATTAGAGCTTTCAGAGTTATCATTAGGATTTTATTATTTTGTTTTTACACCTCACCTTTGCTAGCCCTTTTGAGCCTTTTTTTTTTAATTTCTTGACAACCTTTGCATTACAAGCCTATGGCTTAATTGTAATTCTTTGTTTGGATATGGAAGTATGTTGTGAAGGCCCTTGATTTGAATGTTGAGCTAGTAGAACGGAGGTTGTTATGTAAAACAAATGAAAAGAACAATGCTAGAAAAAAACAAGAAAAAAAGAGGAAATAATGCAAATTTATGGGATACAAATCATCAATTATCCTGTAATGCAAAAGAAAGAAAAAATGAAAAAAAAGGAGAATATGTTGTGTATTGTTGGAGTTTATGAGGAGGAATTTCGGTTTGATTTGATTTGTCGTTGGTACGAAATAATTTGATTTCTAGTTGGAGTTTTTGTGGCATTTACATCTTGTGGCCAGAGATGTCAAGTGTTATTCTCTCAATTAGATTGCTTTTTTGTTATTATTACCACCACAATCCCAAATTACGTCTTCCCACCCTTATCTGATCACCTAAGCCTACCCTTCAAAAGCCCTCTTGATTTCCTGTGCATTTTGGTCTCTTAATGGTGGAGGGCGAGATTTTGTGCAAGCCCCGACGAAGGTCATCAAATGAAGTGAGGTAAGAGCTAATGGCAAGCGCCTTTAGGGAAAGTTAAGCTTGAAGAAAGAAGCGGTAAGATTGGTTGGCCATCTAAAAGGTGTCATGTGATTATTGTTTCATCCATGCTTATTGATTTGTGAGTCTAAAAATAGTTTTTGAGCAAAAATGATTTTTAACTTTCAAAGAATCACTTGGACTATATAATTGGCTTGGATATTCCCTTAGTTTGCTTGGGACAAGCAAATGTCTAGTGTGGGGGAGAGGAACTACATCATTTAGGTGCATTTTAGAGTAATTTTCTGCATTTTTTTCTTTTGCATCCATGCATTTTGGCTTTGTAGGTATGCCTTCTGAAAACCTTCACGAGACCATACTCGTCCACTAGGGTAGCCTAGGGGTTTAAAGGGCTTGTTGCACATGCTAACTGCAATCGTGATTCCTACGACAGTGAGTATAGGATTTATTGCTTTCTTAGAGTAGTCTTTTTTATTTTTGTTTTGTTTACTCCAGGACGAGTAAAGGTGAAGTGTGGGGGAATTTGATAAATTGATAAAATACGTATTTGATATGTAATATTTTATTGATATTTGTCATACTTTTCTCCATATTTAACTCTTTTGAACTCTATTTGTTATATATTTCGCTATTACTCGTCTCGGGTATGTTTGTGCTATTTTTGTAGGATTTGACATTCTTGGCTTGGAATATTGAAGATGCAAGTAGAGATTGTCGGATGTTGATCAAAGAATGAACAATTCAAGGTGTYTATATTGGAGAAAAGCTTCAAAAGAGTTACTCATGAAGTTCCTCCGCAATATGGTTGTGGAGACCACCAAGTTGACCACAACTAGGTTGCTACGACTTGATTTTTGAAGTGTTTTGAATTACATGGCAGCCCACTCCGCACCCTGGTCACGACCTAGTATCACATGCCACACCCTGGTTGCGGTCTCTTCTTTGATGTTACAAAAACTCTTGATTTTCCTAGCATCTAAATAAATTTTACATATAATGTTAGGCTTTATTAGCAAAGCCTTTCTATCTACCTAAAGCCCTATGTTATTAATATATAAATCGGGAAGTTAGGCAAAAATTAGAGGGGGGAAGGCGCACAGAGGATAGCCTCATTTTGGTTCCGCGAGTCAAACACTCCTAATATGTGTCTTACTACAATTTTCATTCTATTACTTAGCTTCTACCTACTTTATTTTGATTGTTTATTTTTGTTTATTCATGTGTTTTATGCTTATTGTTTTGTTTATTTCTTAGTTTTGTTCTTTATCATGTTTGAGTAGTGTAATTATCTAGGATTTAGGTTGAACCCTAATGTGGATTCTATGTTATGTTTAATCCCAAATCCCCAAATTGATTAGTTGATTGTTCATCTTTGTTAGGGGTTGTGTTATTATCAATATTGATGACTAGAATAGTACTTATTGAATGTGATTATTCGTAACGAAAGTTGGCTCTTATACGATTTTTGAACGCTAGACAAAAGTAGGAAAAATCAGATACGAAAGTAGTTGATCGGGATTGCTAGGATTTTAGGATGCTTTTAATTAATGTCTCTAATATGTATGACTCCATGAAAATAGGTACGATTACATAGTTAGGGAAGCCATTGATTGATCGAAAGAAATTTTTGGTACTAATATACGGCGCATCTATCCTGTTGAATATTTTTCTGATTGATAGGGGGTAAGATTAATGATTACATATGTTTATATTAGCGGGGATACTTAATTGTAGATATTTTAGTTCTTTAGCTTTCTTTAGTTAGTATTAGTTTCCAATTCTCCTTTTCATTTAAGTTGCTCTATTGATTGTATTTCTTAGCGACCAACAATTGATTGAACCTTCTCTGTGGGATCGACCCTGACTTACCCTACTATATATTAGAAGGATTAATTAGGTAAATTATTATCTTTGTTAGGTGCGCGACACGCTTTTCAATGGGCTGACGAACTTTCATACATCCTCTGGGCAGATCGGACGACACCAAAGAATGCGACGGGGTAGACGCCATACTCATTGGTATTTGGATGTGAAGCTATACTCCCGACAGAAGTCGAACTCCCAACATTGAGGTATGGTTGATGACAATGGAAAGGAATAAGTCAGAGCTAGCATACGACTTGGAACAGTAGATGAAATTAGAGAAATGGCTAGGATCCGGTTGGAAGCATAACATAAGAGTATGGCCAGAAGTTACAATAAGTATGTTAGGGTAAGGGCTTTTAAAATTGGAGATTAGGTACTACGACGAACGTTTGGAAAAGAGTTAGTGGAAATGTTCAGTCCAAATTGGGAAGGACCTTATCGAATTGTCGAGATAATTGAACAAGGGGCATATCGATTGGAAGACATCCATGGAAAGCCAGTACTAAGAGCATGGAATATCTTAAACTTGAAACAATATCACTTTTAGTGAAAAGACCAGCGACAAGACATCAGTCGAGGTAAGGTGGTTATTCTTTTTCAATTATGTTTAACTCCTCATAGATATACTACCTTGAGCGTCAGAGGGCCGTTGGCAAAAACGCCAACGGTCACTCCTAACATGTGTTAATATTAGCAGATTGGACAAAAGACGCAGCAAAAAGACATAAGACGAACTGAAACAACAACATGACAAATGTTTGACTAAGGTTTGGAAGTCCGAAAGATTATCTTAGGCACTTAAGGGAAACAAAATCTTGGACAAGAACATAAGTAAAGCCATACGAATGGCACAAAAGACAAACAAACAAAAGACAAGTAACATGACGAAAAGGTAAGCGCATAGATAAAGTAAGTTTCAAGTATTGAAACTACATTCAAACTTTCTTTGGAATGTTACCAATGGGAACCGAAAAACCAAAATATTGAAAATACTGTTAGATAATTCAAATAATAGGCTAACAAGAGTAGAATCTATTCAAGAGTGATGGGGGTGTCCTTGTCTTTTTCCTCAGGGCCAACTTTTGGGAAAGACATGTCGTTCGGAACTCTTGGTGAGGTTATCGAGGCAAAGTCATCCTCCCAGGCTTCTAGTGGTCAGTCTTCCCAGCCTTGAAGTCACCCATTAGCTCAGCTCTGGTCTTTAAAGTGTAATAGCCAGCAGAGTCGAGGACCTCAAACTTCTTCTTCCTTGCATAGTTGGCTAACTCTTTGCAGCGGGCTTTCAGGTCAGAGATCTCCTGAGCATCTTGCTTCATTTTCTCTTAGTGCTTCTTCTCAGCCAACCTGAAAGCCTCCAATTGCTTCTCGATGGAAGTCATATAAGCATGCCTTGAACACTTTGACAAAAGGGAAGCTTAGAGCACGTACGACAAATAACAAAAGACACAAATGAGTAAAAATACAAATGACTAACATGAACTTTGTAAGCTGCAGCTTCAGCTAAGACATCAGACTCTTTGTATTTTTTCAGGTAGTTATGAGCAGCGGGGAAAAGGAGTTGGTCTAGGGAAGGAATGATCGACGCAGTCCTATCCACAAAGTTGCAGAAGTTCTCAGGAAGAGCCAGTGTCACCTTCTTTGACGAAGCAGGAGGGGGGACATTGACAATGGGCAAGACAAGCGTCTTGGCTGTAGGAAGGACTACAACAGGAGAGTCAGAAGTACAAATGGTGAGATTAACGAAAGCGACGCAAGTCATCCGCAAAAGGCGCAAGTTCACTTGAAGCCTCTTGTTGGTCTCACCAGAATTTTTGTCTAAAATAAAAAAAATTAGACAAAGGGGATCCGAAAATGAAAGACAAGGAAAAGAAAGGACAATGTACCTGAAACCATTGCAGAGTCAGAATGAGTGTTATTGCTGTCCTCAACTTCGTCAGCAACTGAGCCAGAAAAGCGCAGCTTACTAGCCACAGCACGAACATACCTACTAGTTTGACAAGAAGATGAAGCAGCCAAGAAAGGAGAACGAAGACATTTATTTCGCCCTGAAGATGTAAGTCGAAGCCCCCTTAGAATTGGAAACGATCTTCCATCTGTAGGAATCTGAAGGATTGTGTCGTGTCTTTCAACGGCACGAGGATTGACGGGGAGTGAAAGGTTTCTTACGTCTAAAGACAAAACCAAAGAAAAATAAGCAAGTCCGTGCAATAACAATAATGAACAATAGTGACACATGACAAAAGGCATACACCTTTAACCTAGAATTCAGGAAAAAGACTTTGATCGAAACCAAGGGAACTCTTTTTGACAAAGAAAAACCACCTAAGCCAACCCTTATCATTAGTGGAATCTAAATCAAAAATCAAGTTTTTCTTCCCCTTACGAGAGAGAACAGTAATCCTACCCGAGCCATACTTCCTAAGCTCGTAACAAAATCCCAAATCCCCAATTTCAAACTCCAAAAAAATTTTCTTCCTACTTTCAACAAGAAATTCTAAAGACAAAAGAAGCCTCCAAACGTGATGCATGAACTGACAAATTAGAACGTTAGCATGTTTGATCAACGATTGGGTCAAAGGACTAAAGGGAAGGGAATGGCCGATTTTGAAGGGATATTCGTACATGCAAACGCAACCTTCACTCACTGAGGCAGCTTTGACACTAGAAACAGGAGAAAAAATCTCAACGGTTTGAGGTAGTTACACAAAGAGTGAATCTATTTGGGGTCGTTTAGAGAAGAAGGGACACGATGAATGGGCTCAAGAAAGTCTTGATCGATGAATAAAGGGTCATGGGAGGTTACATTCTTTTTCGCACCATTTCAGCAGAAGAAGAGAAAGAGAAAGAGATGAAGAGAGTAGATGAAGAAAGAAGACGAAGAGAAAGAGAGAGGAGGTTACCTTGAGATGATGAAAAATAGTAATGAAAGGGAGTGTGAAGGTTCTTTAATACTCTAGAGGGGGGGGGGGGCGGGGGGGGTGAATTGAGTATGGTTGACTATAGCTGATTTTTCTTTTGCTTTTGACCTTATAATGAGGAACCAGTTGGTTGGTTTATACGCAGCGGAATGTAAATAAAGCAATAAAGAACACACAATATTTAATGAGATCACCCAAATCTGGGCTACGTCCTCCTATCCAAAGTTCTTTTATTAATCAACTCTGAAAAACAAAAAATCGCTCACTCTACACTGTTTCCCTACTCCGGGAACCAGCACACCCCCACACTCAACTCTGAATGTTGCACTCGACTCAAACTGTCAATCCAACTTTGTGTTTGAACTCCAAACAACACTCTCCAAGCCTTCAACCCCTCTGTGAATGCTCTTATATAGAACAATCTTTCTCTCTTATGAACTACTTCTTCAAAAGCTAAGTAAGAGAATGTTTTAAGCTCGACTTATGCTCATGTATGACTCAATAGTAATGGACTTGTGCTTTCTGTGTTTTTCTCTCAAATTATTCTTCTCTTTTTGATCCGTGAAGAGAGTTATGAATATGGAAATATAGACGTATATTTATATGTATATTGACTTAAACTCCTAGTTTCCATAAATCTATTCTTGCCAAACAAGGCAGATTAGTTTTTAGGAAGTATTTATCCTTGATTTCGTCTTTATCCTTAAGATTCTTATCGAACAAGATATATACTCCAAATTTTAAGGCAATATACACATATCCATCTATATTTCCAGCTGCAAATATTTTTTCAAATATCCTTTTAAAATATTTTAGAAAACGTTTTTCAAAAAAGCGCAAGCCAATTCATCAGGAAATAACTGGTTCCCCGCTTGGTTCCTTGAGTGTGTTATGATTCTGTTCCAAGCTCTTGTACCAGAATTCAGACAGACTCAAAAACACTAAGACCACTTAGTTCATACCATTCAATCATAATCTCAGGAGCTATTACATGAATATCCTTAATTAAACTCTAAATTACAATTCTTCGAATCTTCAGTTAATCTCAAGAACTTGAATCTTCTTCAACTACTTCAATCTTTGAACACAGCTTCTTTCTTCGAATTGTCTTCGAAAGGATTCACACTTCAAGTCTTGGAATCGATCTATTACTGCACATATAGCAATGTTAACATGCAAACCAAAGATATATGACTGTTTTTCAGCATAACAGTCAAGGAAACACTCTCTACTGTTCTGCACCAGTGAATCAGCTTTTCATGTAACAGCTGTTCCCTGTAACAAACAAGTTAGTTCCAACACTCATTCACATTAATATTAACTTTTTGAGAAAACAAGTATCCAAACTAGCTGGTTCCGGAACCAACTATATTCATACTTAATCATCCTGTTTCCTGTAATGTTTGTCATCATTCAAACTTAAAGGACCAACAAATTCCCCTCTTTTGATGATGACAAACTAAATCGAAGTTCCTGCAACCAAACAATTAGAAAACAGAAAAACATCAATTTTGTACTCAGAAGACATGAGCACAACCAGTAGACACAAAAAGACTCTAATGAACAAGTTATTGCTATCTAACTGGTTCCTAAAAAGAAAAGACTCAATGAACAAGTTAGCTATTCTATACGTGTTCTAAAAAGAAACTAGACTCAATGAACAAGTTTAGCTATTCTTAACTGGTTTCTAAACACACATAATAATGCTAGATCTTGCTCTATGACTTCCGTACACTTCTTCTCCCTTTTGGCATCATTAAAAAAATCTCTCAAGTAAAGCGAATGTGCACAAATTGTTAAATGTGCTTATCCATAAAGTGGCATCAACCACCATTAAAGTATCATACTGCAAAGAGATAACCAGTTAATCATAGCATCACATAGCAAAACAATCATAGTTCATACAAGTTAGCAAAGTTTAACCAAAAGGACCCTAATACACATAGAAAGAAATGTTCGTGGATAGGGTTGAACAAGTACAGGCCAACAGAATCAATTATTATTAGAATTCAAAGAAAACTAGGGGAGGGGAAATAGGAGCAAACAACATCACTCCTCTCCATCATACTCTTCCTCCTCCTCATCATCGAGCTCAGCATCATCATCATCTTCATCATCTGCATCATCATCATCATCATCATCTACTTCTTCCTCGACCTCCTCATCATCAACTGGGTCTTCAACCTTTGTTTCCTCAGTCTGCTGCTGTTTATCATTAATATCCCCTGGTTCCTCGATCCTCGGAACCACCAATTCACTTGCAGCAGCCAGAGTCGAAACTTGAGTCTTAGGAGGAACAGAGCCAATACCCGGAGCCATCTGAGCTTTGACATCAGGAACAGYAAGTAACAACAATTGAGTCTTAGCTAACTCCTTCTCCATCTGACCGATTTTGGCATTAAACGAGGTTGAGATACCCTGAACCAGCTCCATCAACTTACTAAGAGTTTTCTCCTGGTTCTCCATTCTCTCTAGAACAACACTTTGACTAGCTGGTTCCTCTGCCTTG
>SNQN01012874.1:0-14747 GCA_008642245.1 Bassia scoparia
AAAGAGTAGATGATGAAGCTTTAGTGACAATGTCTTTATAGGGGGAGTTGGTGCGATTATGGTGTAATATGGAGTATATAGTGATAAAATACCATCATAACTTTCGCAGAAATATAAAGCATCTGTTATTGTTAAGGTTGTTTAGTTGACAATTATGTGTTAGCTGGCATTGTTAGCTGGTTTGTTTGATCATTGTCTATGATCCTCATTGAATAAATGTGATTGATCACTGTTGTAATATCAAAACTTGAATAATAAACATTCTCTCCATATCTCTCTTAATTCTTCTCTTCTTCCCTTCTTCTCTTGATCTTCAAATTCTCCTCAATATGTCCTTATTATTTTGTTCATTGCCTTTGGTACATTCGTACCATAACAGTTTTTTAAGCAAATTCATTAACTCATCGGAATGAAAGTAAATTATGATAGATAGATGACATTGTTACAATAATCAACCGAATTCCAAGTAATCAATCAAATTAATCTAACTAGAATCACAATAAGAGGAATTGACGAGTTAATCAGAAGGAATCTAAATTGAGATTGTAAGATGAGCAAACAATATGAAAACTACAATCAATTAGGAAGACAAATCCAATTCTGCAACTTTGAATTCTATTGATGGAAAGATTGATTGATATACACACAATGATGCATGCAACATAATAGGGAATATGAAGGTAGTTTCCCTGAGAAGAAGAAAAAGGTAATGGTTGTGTAGTGGAGAGGAAAGCGGAAATGGGGGTATATTCCTGAATCATATTTGAATTTTTTGCTTTCATCCACATTAATTACTTAACGTGAGTTCCGTGAATTTCACTGATTTGGGACACTTTTAAAGTCAACATTGTAAGGCTAAGGATGAAAAGCGTCTGTCAAAATGCCAAATATTATTGGGCACAACATAATCTTTCCCGGATGCCCTGCAATAAAGGTCCTTCAAAAAGTCCCCATTCTAATATTGCGCGATTTTTGTAAGACGAACGTACTTAAAGAATTCATATTTACAGATTTATTCTTTTGCAAAACTCCAGCCAAGAATTGTACTTCTTAGATACAATTATTTGTTTCATAGCCCAAACCGCAGATCGTATACAAGACACCCCTCGCAACACACAAGTCAATTCGAGAGAGAGCTAGGACCCTGACAGGCCATAAAATTGGCACATACCCTTGCACAAACACTATTCCAAGTATTTAGCACGCTCAAAAAAAAAAAGTTTTAATTTAAAATAATTTTAACTTATCATTCAAACATTTTGGTTTTCTTTTGATATGCCCCGAGTGTTTGCGTTTTCCAATTGACTCCGCGATTTTGAAACTCCAAGTTGTGCACCTGAGTTATTGCTTTTTATAAGGTTTGCTATCAAATGAAGTTATCTATTACACACGGTCAACATAAAATATTAAACAAAAACAAAACAAAAATTAAAACCCCATCCTCCACCCCCCCTATTCCACCCTAACAACCCAACCCCTAAAACCACCACCAGTCACCACCTACCCCAGCTATGCAACCCCAAAACTATTCACAGCCCCACTTTTTCCACTTATTGATAATCACATTCACATCACCACCACCAAACACTGCTGCCAGTTGGCCACGTTGAACACCTAACGACCACATTGAACACCCATCCAACCACACCAACACACAATACAACTCAACCAATCACTTCCTGACACCATTGAAGACCCCGCAACCAACCAACACGCAATTTACTCAAGCAAACATTTTCGACCACCATGAAACTCACCGCACCACCACACAACCCTAACAACACCACCACCCATAACCATAGCACCCATTCACGAAAATCCAAACCACACCAACACCCATACACTCACGCATCAACCCATCGCGCACCAAAGGACGTTCCCACACAATTTAGCAACAACTTCGAGTACCACATTTTTCAATTTGAATCACTTTCTGAATTTCAGTCTTCAATTCGAACCATCAAGTTCGTCTAGTGTATAAGGGAGTTGGTGGAACAAGATGCCACGACTCAACGATATGAGAATGGATTGTGGAGGTGTGGAGAGCAAATCAAAGAGAAACAAGGGTGCGTTGGCGAGGAGACCAGTAGATGCGGTGGTGGAGGGAACAGGATAGGCAGTGATGTGGTGTAGAGGGGAGACGAAGGCGGCAGTGGCAATGGATAGGAGAGAGAGGTGGTTGTTATTTACGACAGGGTTCAGAGTTTTCTAGGTGTTAGGTGTGGGTGGTTAGGTTAGTGTTGGGTGATGGGGGCGATCGTGGTTGGTTGTGAGGGAATTAGGGAAAATAAGAGATCAAGTAACCAGTAAGAGGATGACTAATTATGGCTTATGTTGGTATTAAACAAAAACTCAGATGCACAACTTGGACGATTTCAAAATCGTGGAGTCACTTGGAAAACGCAAAACTCGAGGGCATGTCTTAGAAAAACCCAACATTTTTCTAGAATTTTTTCAGAATTTTCGGAATTTTTTGAATTTTTCTGAATTTTTCTAAGTTTTTTGGCATTTTTCGAATTTTCAAAAATTAAATTAATTTTGCGATAATTTTTAAAATTAAATTAATGAAAACACAAATTCCATAATCACAAAATTTTGCATCGCACCCTATTTTTCACAAGGAATTTACATATTTGTTCATAATTGTTTGATTTATGGTTTAAATTTATGAATTTTAAGCAAAATGCAAAAACGAGAAGCAGGCCATCCGGGATTTTTGCCTCAGACACGCGCCCGAGGAAGCCGAAAATCCCTAGCATCACAATAATATCAGCCATAATCGCAAATAATATCAACTATGATCTATAAAATCACGCATTATATTATAGAATTAAATTATGATAATTATTCATACATCTCGCTATCGAGGCAAGACAATCTCGAGTATCCAATAATCATCGCCGCAATCAACAATAATATAAATATATGTATAAAATCACGTACGATTACATTACGATATTTAATTCATTACAATCTCGCTATTCTAGGTAAAAATCTCGAATATCGCAATAATATCCGACATAACATATCGCAATAATATAAATAACAATCGTATAAAATCTCGTACGATTATATTACGAATTATACAACGAAATCACACTATTCGAGTAAGCAAATCGCCAAAATCCAGCCGATACTAGACAATAGCCCCAAGTTTTGGGCATAATTACCTTGTTTGGATGTAATTGCGCCCAAAAATTACCTATTTTGGCCGATTTTCGACCCTTGCCTAATAAATATGGAGCTCTTCATTCCATTTCTTCTCAAAGTTTTTTGGACGAGCATATTCTCTCTGTCACTCGTACTAATCTCTCTCTCATCTCTCTCAAAAACTCAAACACTTTCAAACATAATTCAAACACATAAAGCAACATTCAAAGCCTCTTTTACATAGATCTAAGAGGTTTTTCCAAGGGTTCATTAAAGATTGGCATATAATATTGATAGCTCGTCCATGGTCATGGAACATAGAGATGTTAATCGATTGCATGGATGCATACCTGATGCATTGCAAACTTGACCTAATCAATTCAGAGGTAGATCAAATCCTTATATTAGTGGATCCTTAGACATGAGTATGTCTTAATCAGCAGCAATATAATAGTTTAAACCTTGACGCTTAACGTCGTGCCGTAATAGGAGGCTATAAAGGCAGTGATTAGGTGGGCGAAAATTGAGTGGGAGTTATGGTCATACAAGAAAATAAGTCCTCCTATTTGATAGGATTGGCGTGTAGCTCTTCAATGAGCGAATTGAAAATTGCATGGCCATGCGGAATAGGATTAAATAGTTAATCCTTAGTTGAACAATTCGAACTCGAAGATCAAGAAACATAATTTGAGAAATAACATTGTGTTATCAATTTCACATAAAGTGACTTAATTATAATTGTGGAATTCTTTCGGACAAGTGGGAGATTGAAGGAATATGTCCTTAGACCATTTTCGACAATTATATAATATATATATATAATATATATATATATATATATAGAGTCAGGATCCCAGTGAAAACCACATGTTATATGAAACGTAAAACGCAAATAAGGGATACATGTTACATTTTAAGGGGTACATAAGCATTAAAGGTACAACAAGACTTTCAGCTACTATTGATGAACAGTACATGTTACCACATTAAACCTCAATGTACCCAATTGAAACAAGTATATCATGACAAATCGTGAACCGTCCACTCGAAATCCCTACGTCAAGATAAAGTTTTTAGTTTTCACCTAAGGTTTGTGTTTTTCACAGATCATTCTATATATATATATATATATAATATATATATATATATATATATATATAATATATATATATATATTATATATATATATATATTATATATATATATATATATATATATATATATTATATAATATATTATAATATAGGATAGTTATGAAGTAATAAAGTTAATTATTATTAGTATTATGTTTACTTGCTAGAGAATAAATATAATTGGTGGTCTATATTGTTGGACGACAATAATATAATTAATCCTATAACGTCACACAAAATCAGTTGAACAATATATTACTAGGCCCATAAAGTATTAGTCAGTAATCCAATTAAGTTAACAAAAGAATCAGAATTCTTTGACCTATGTTACTGATATTAATATAGGAATATAATATTAGTAAAAAAGAAAGAATAACGTATTTTGTTTACAGTATTCAAAATATTTCAAACTCTCTCCATCCATCTTCTAATTGGAAACCAGTAAAGCAAGAGTTAATCTCTTCCGTTCTAGCAAACGTTGTGTCAATCGATTCTGGTGGACTAGTAGAGGAGCAACATTTGGAGCTCTCGACATTATCTTTTCGCACATACTTGTGGATTTCACGCTACAAAAGGTAGTACATTCTAATCTACTTTAATTATATGATTCATATGTTTGTTTGTGAATATGATCCTGAGATAGATGTGGAATCGTTTCCTGAAATTCCGCTAAATTGCATCTATAAATACTATAGTTGGTATTTGAATTAATTAATAATTGTGTTTCAAAAACAAAAAATTTGCACCTAGTTTTTATTCAAATTTGAGTGAATTTCATGTTTGTTCGAGGATTTGCCCCGTACTTCTCCATACTACGGTTTAGAGGTAGTTGGATTAACTAGCTCGGGCTTCAGGCCTAGCGACACTCAACGCCGTTCATCTAACAGTACCATATTGAAAAAATATCGTTTTTGGATTGTTGGAATTTTGGATTGCTGAAGGTCACATTGATGAATAACAAACAACACAGTAACTCACGTATAATACTCTCACTCGTTTTAGTCAAAAAAATTGTCATCATTCCCCTATCACATCTTAGCTCACATGTCATCTTAATTTTCTCAAGTTCGACTTTTATTATCACTTAATACATTACCCTATCAGGATGGTCAATATTCTATTATGGATGATGAATAAGAAAAATAAAGTTGTTTCCGAGATAATGTACTATATGAATGCTAATCAAGCAAAGTAAAACTGTTATAATGCTGTAAGAATAAACAGTTTGAAAAACAAGTTTAAAAAAGTTGTTGCCTGACAATAATTGCAGAGTATCTCAGAATATATAAACCTATAATTTTCATTAGTGAAGGCTTCTGCGATAATTCCATGAAAGATTAGGAATGAGTATGCAGTTTGAGTATTTATCAGGGAATGGAATTTTGATGTAGTATGTTTTTCAAAGAAGATTAAATCAAATGATGGAGTTTCATAGCCTTATACATGTCACTTAGACCAAGAAAGGTTTGACACATGAAAAGTAAATCAGAGAAAAGACTTCTCTACCTTGTTAAATAAACAAAATTAAGTGTAAAAAGTTGGTGAGCATATTAAATGTGAATGAACTCCGCTATAAAAAGCCAAAGGTAGCAGAAAGACTTCACTCTTACAATACTTGGAAGAGTTCTTTGGGTTTATTTGGGTCTTTTCTTGTCAAGAGTTTCTTTAAGATTTCTTCTTTCTTAATTATTCCTATTGAATTAACCCTAGGCCGGCTAACAATGGATTTTCAATTTGAAATAATTATTAGGGCCAAATCTCAAGGGTTCGAAAGTCTAATGTGGTCAAGAGCTGAGGAATTCTTCTCCTCTTTTCCCTTTGAGCAAAGTGTTAAGCAAAGAAATGTATTGAAAGATCGAGAATTCCAGCGATTCCTCATGTGGTGTAGAGAAATTGGTCATCCATATACCGCTGAGGAAACACCATGCAAACGAGCTACGATTTCAAGAAGAAAGGAAGCAAGAACTTAGGGAAATTAAAGACTTGGACAATGATCGTTGTGATCCAAAAGATGATTCATAAGAGGAAGTCAAAGGAAAGGAGCGTTGTCGCTAGAAGCATCCATCCAAAAGTTAAACCAAAAAAGGAAAATGTGCTAGACAAATTGCAAGGGGATGTGTGCAATAGAGGAAGATCTCTCTGACGATGTTGACTCCGATAACTAGATGTTAGCAGACGATGATTAATTCGATGGATTTCATTTTAAGGCATGTTTCCCCCTTTCTATTTTCAAAAATAAGAACTTATGAAATTAAATGTTGAACAACATTTTGTTTATGTATTGTTTCATTGATGATGATCATAAGGTCTGCAAGGCCTTTACTGTGGGCGCCAGGGCAGTGTCTAGGAACTGGATCATGTTCTACAATCATATAGTCATTGTGAGGGCCCAATACTAATAGGTAATGTTGGCTAAAGGCCCTGAGAACTCCATGCAAACTTTACACTACAAATGTTGTTGTGAATTATGGGATGAGTAAATCAAGTGGTGTAACTATGTCAATTAAGAGATGACTTCTCCCAAGAATGACGACTTCGAAGGCTACCTTGAGCACACATACATCAGAAAGGAGGTTTCTTAACTTCCTGGAACTCCCATGGTTGTGTTTCCCTAGTGAACCCGAAATAAATATGTATATGTATAAATATAGTATATATTTAGATCTTCTAACATTCGCATAAAATTAATCTACCTTCCTTTTTCTTTAGTCAAAGACAATGGAAATCAAAACATTGTTTTAGTTCAATTTAATTTCAAACTTTTGTACGAAAAACATTGCCTTGCAATGTTACAATTGTGATCCTGAAATTTTCCACATTTCACTTGATGTGGTACAAGGGAGGGGAGAAATTTTCAAGCCAAATTACGAATGAAGTACAAGTGTTGCAAGAATTATATTACGGACGAAAATAGAAAGAGTTACGGGAATTATGTTATGGAGGGAGTACTTTGGTTTCAAATTAAAGTAATTTCCCAACAAAGGTAAATGTAATTCTTTGAAGTCGTGTCCAATTAATCCTACCCAAAACCACTTCAAATTCATTATATTGCAAACATAGAAGTGACCACGAAATTAAAATTATTATAAAAATATAAGGTCATCGCTATAACAAAAGTTCTATAATGAGAATCACAAGTCTTTTGGCGATGCTTTGACGCGTTAATTGGCAAGGACTCAAGTGAGTTCGCCTTGTAAATTAAGGGGGAAATTTGTTACTGATAAAATATTCGTTTGATTTTATTGACCAATAGAATGATAAATTAACCAAGTACTTGACTAGTAACTTTAACTAGCGACAATATGCAAGGATATGAGACTAACAATAGTGATACTTGGCGCTTCTAAGATAATTCTGCCTTGTGATAGAACATAAGCATTAGAAGGGATTATGGGAGAAGTGGCCCAGTTGGAAATGACCCAACAGAAGAAGGCTCATGAAGCATCAAACGACAGAGGAGACTTGGAGGGAAAGCATATAGATTCAAATATTCAAGAGAGAGCGCCAAGAAACCTTCAAAAGCGTAACCGCTTATAACCACCCATGATCTCTACCATTGAGGCCTATAAATAGATGAGGCCGGAGTAGAAGAAAAGGATGAAGAAACACATAATCAAATAAACAACTTAAGACATTTCTCTTATGCTTAACCCCATAACCTGGTTATGACTCTTATTGCTTCTCTTAGAGGGAGTGGTTTAGTCAATGGACTCCTGGGCTATGTTATCCGCCACGTTTATAAACCGTCCCATTTGACCATTATTCAAAGTCAGTGAAAGGCAGCAAGCAAAGATAATTCTCAATGGATTTACACACTGGCACCTGAGAAAAGTTTCATCTAGTCTATTACCATGAAATTGCTTTGAAATCTTTGCTAACAACCTTTCTTTGAAACACTAATGTTTCCATCCTTGTCTGTTTTCAAGTTTGAAAACCCATTGCATCCATGGGTTGTACCCCCATAAGGCAATCAACCAAGTCCCATACTTGATTTTCGGACTTGGAATCCATTTCAGATTTTCATGCCTCAAGCATTTTTCGAAGTTAGACTCTCCAAGCATCTTTGGACTAGTAGGCCTTCTGATTCTAACATTTTATTCAGAGTTTCTGTCAAAAGGATCACATATATCTTCTTGACGGATATTTCTACTAGAACTTACTTGGAACAACAGAGAAGTTTCTACCTCTTTAGGTTGAGTGACTTCGCATGGATTATCTCCACGGGGCATATGAAGATGTAAGTAGTTAAGCATGCCTCTTGGGCATTTCATGCATGGGGCGCCTCGGATGAGTGATTACTATCCGTTTGTTGTCATCCGAACTTCTTCGAGTTATACATTACTCCACTTGTTTATAAAATATCCTCATCAGAAAAACACCATTGCGATGCAACAACACATTTTTTCGCTTTATTCTAAGAGAGTAATCCCACTATTGTCTTTTAAATTTCGAACCCACAAAAATAAATTTTCGGATTAGGTGCTAGCTTATCAGAAATTAACGTTTATACATAGCTTCACAACCCAAATCCTTAGAAAAGCAACTGTTGGAGCAATTTCGTCCTCAATCTTCATATGGATGTCTTTTCCACTTCTTTGGAAGTGCTCTGTTAAGTGTGAATTGGCAGCGTTACCAATGCAAATCCCCAAAATGAAAGGAAGTTCAGCATGACTCTTTTGATTCGAACCATTATCCAATAGAGTTCGATTCCTCCTTTCAGAAGACGCCATTGCAATTGTGGTGTCCCTGGTGGAGTCAATTTGGAGTATGCCACGATTTTTCAAATGATCATCAAACTCTTAAGACACAGTTATTCACACCACGATCGGATCGCCAATGCTTTATCTTCTTCCCAAGTTGGTCTCTATCATTTTGGAATCCTTGAACTTTTCAAAGGACTCCGACTTATGTCTCATGAGTAAACATATCCATATCTGCTTACATCTCAGAAAGGTTATAAAGTGTTGTAACCACCCGAGCCATTGTACTCATAGCGTCCACACCACATCATATGTATGAGACGTAAGGGTCATTGGACTCTTTCACTTGAACCTGTGAAAGGTGCTTGTCATGTTCCCCATCAAACAAAACCTTCACAGACACCAAATGATTCAATCAAA
The DNA here is from genome assembly GCA_008642245.1 of Bassia scoparia. Classification (NCBI taxonomy): domain Eukaryota; kingdom Viridiplantae; phylum Streptophyta; class Magnoliopsida; order Caryophyllales; family Amaranthaceae; genus Bassia; species Bassia scoparia. Next base: position 9,404 of record SNQN01012874.1, read on the forward strand.
TGATTTTAAATTCCAATGCTTTATAAGTTTCTCTATGTGTTTTGAACTTATGTGCCTATCGAAATCATAGGTAATGGGGTTGATCATTTGTTTTACGTTTCTTGCTTGTCTTATGTGGGTTTCTAATCTAGCACATACAAACCATTCAATAATTTAGCTGAACATTAGAACATATCACTTAAAACGCAGACAACAATTATTCTTAATAGCAAATGAAAAACTTCCGAGTCCAAAACCGGAATCGAAATAATTTTTGGTGTGACAGACGACGTGAATAACAATTTTGAGTTCTTAAAAATTAAAACCAGAGGTAATTTCCAAAATATGAACTCCTCAAGTCAACGCAGAACTCTTGCTCCATTGCCCACTCGGTATCCTCCTCACCCTTGCTCAAGCTTCTAACTTCTTTTAGGACCCTACATTACAGGTATTGAGACCCACAAGCAGTATCAAATACCCAAGAAGCAGAAGTAGGCTAAATATAATTTCAATGACATATATACTGAGATGAAAGCACCATTCTTCTTTTTTCCAGGTAACAGGTAGTTCCTCTTCCAATGACCAATCTTGTGGCAGTGGTTAGCACTCATTTAGTGTTGCTACTTTAGCCTTTGGAGTGGACCTTTGTTGAGAGTCATTAGTGGCAACAGCCTTCCCTTACCCTCCATTTTAGGAGCCTCCTTTTCCTTTGAGCTTCTTATCCTTGTGACCATTGGCACATCTCAGTGCAAGTTCAGAATATAAGCTCCTTTCAGCCTGAACAAGCTGCCATGCAACTTTAGCAAGGTATCTTCCCTTCCGTTGCATATAAAAATTCAAACAAAAAGCCTGAACAGTTTTTGGCAAGGATTTGCATCACAAGTTCAGTGCCAACTTTTGGATAGGAAAACCCAATTTCCTCCTGACTGTGAAATGTCCAATCATGGGAAACACATGGGTCCAACGGTTTTCCTTGCCCGTTAGGCATTTCAGAGCTTGCAATTACTTCAATCTCTTAATCGAGCATTCTTTTCTAACATTGTTCGAAGCTGCTGGATATTGTTTAGGCATACCTGATGTTTATAAAACAGTTTAATATGAAAATCATGGTTCCATGGAAGCAAGCAATCATACATGTTCTTGCATAGAATTTGCCTGAGAGTTTGTCAGAGCTCTAGCTCTTTCTCCAGCAGTTGCAGTTTTCTACAAGGGTTCAGGAGTGGAAAAGTTCAAGAACACTTTCCTTCCTTCAGCTTCTGCAGAACAATTTCACAGCCATCTCCCATTCAGGAGTTGTTTGCATCAATTATCTTTTCCAGACAGGAGCTAGAAATTAAAAGCAGAAGTGTTGTGCTTGTTGGTCGAACTAGACTGATTTCTACAACAATGTAATAAAGGAAAATTATAGTTTATCAATAAACAAGTCTAATAATTTATTACAAAATTGGATCCCTCTATGTTGAATAAATAATAACCAAGATCCTCTCCCACTATAATTCCAACGACTTTGGCCTGCTTTATACAATAGTAGTAAGGTTAAGTAAACGTTTACTAAATTATAATCATTTTAATTCTTGGTAGAATGATAACAACTCTTCGTGTCCAATCCTATCTCTTGTTTCAAAACCCAAACTTTGTCTATTTGATGATTTTTTGAGTCAAACCAACATTAACATGTAAATTTTCAAAAAACCTACCCCATACCCAAGAATTATGGCAATACGTCGCTTTGCAAAACCGTATTACTCATTATCAAGGCTTATAGTGTTGTTGGAAAAACAATTGAACTCGTATATTTATTTGGATTTAAGTATTATAAACCATGTTAAGCATTAGTGAACCAAATGACATATTTAAACCAAAATAAACTCATGCAAGCCAATATTAAATTAACATAAATCTCAAAGCTTAATATAAAAGGATGAATAAACAGATCTAGTATTGGCCCATTAATAGAATAGTTTCTAATCTGTCATGAAGGCATTCCTTGATTCTCAATTGATTCACCTTCCTTGAACTCCTTGCAACTTGATTATTTATTTGAATGAAAATGAAAATGAAAATAAAATTAAATTTATTATTACATATAAAGATTAACATGCGCAGATCGTATTTAAAATTAACATTCACACCAGAACAGATCGGCAGATCGTATTATCTATCCTAATTTGGCCTATAAGTTCATACATGTCAAGAATAATATCAAAATTATAAATGACACAAAATATGCAATATATCAAAATATCAAATCACTTTCATCAAAATGCTATGAATAGAATACTTAGGCACATAATATTCTTTATCATTAGTCAAACTAATTAAAAGAAAATTTTCATGATTTTTAATTCAATTAAGACTCAAAAGGCAATAATTAATATATTATAAATTTGCACATAACATTTGAATATATATATATATATTCCTTTGTTTTTATTATAATAACCCTGAGGGTGGTCAGGACCTCTGGCCCAACCCTTGGCCCAGACGCAGTCCCAGCAGCACAGGCCCGAGAGCCTAGGCAGCGGCCAACACTTTCGAGGCCTGCTTTGCTCTGTTTCACGCTGAAACAAAGCAGTAGCAGCAGCTGCTGCTGTTCCACGCAAGTGCTAGCAACAGTGCAGTCCGACAGCACAACACCCACATGGGAGGAGCGCACCCTTGCGCCACCATTCGTGCTCACCAGCCACCACAGGACATTACGGTTCCCACACAACCCAGATTTGTGACCGTTTTTTTGAATTTTGGGAATTTTAAACAAAACAACTTCAAGTTTGTTCACGAATTTCTGGTTACATTCCATCGTTTTCGCCAATTGTTTGCTAATTTCGAACAATTACGAACCAAAATCACTTGTATTTCGAAGTAATTTCGTGTAAAACTATTTTTATAAATGGTGATTTTCTAACAAATTCAATCAATTGAAAACATAACTGTGCAATAATCTAATTTTTTACAGTAAAGATTATGTTTTTCGCAGTAATTTTCAATCGAATTGAACATTATCAAGCTTTAACAATGAAAAACAAATTGGGGAAAAACTAGGGTTTTATGATTTTGAATCAAACTCTTTGATTTGTAAACCAAAACAACAATCGAAACCATGATTTGCAATTCAAAACAAAACAAATCAAAGCCCTCAACAAAATCAAGCCCTCAAACAATTTGAAAGATTTTTGTTGCAAAAAACAAATGATTTCTCCCCTGCTTTTGTTTGACATTCGAACCAATTATCCCTTTTTCTTCCTTTTTTTTTTGTTAAATAAGAATTTCCAAAAATTCCATGACAAATAAAATCAGGTTTTATTATGTTAAAAACAAAAAAAAATATAATTCAACCATTAAAATCAAATCTTAATTGTGCAAATTTTACCACTATTATGAGTCCTCCCCTAATTGAATAAAATAATGAAAATCACATACAAATCATAATCATATAATTTATGAATTAGCAACTGATACCACTGTAGGATTTTATAGATGCAAATTTAGCGAAATTTCAGGAAATGATTTCCTAACATCTATCTTAGATCATATTCACAAAACAAATATATGAATCATATAATAAAGTGTATTAGATATACACCTTTGTAGCGTGAAATCCACAAGTATGTGCGAAAGATAATCTCGAGAGCTTAAAAATTTTGTCCTCTACTTAGTCCACCAGAATCGAATGAAAACCCAACGTTTGCTAGAACGGAAGAGATAAACTCTTGTTTTATGGTTTCAATTAAGAGAGAATGATGGAGAGAGTTTGAAATATTTTGAATACTGTAAATAAGACCTGGCAAAAATTGATCCGAATCCGATATCCGATCCGACCGTCCCGATCCGCGGTCCTGATCCGATCCGAAAATGGATGATCCGAATGTTGGTCTGAATCCGATGGTCGGTCCGATCCGAATCCGATCCGAACAACTTGGTCTGATACTCATCCGATATCCGAACCGATTCCGATCCGATCTTGAATAAGTTATCTAATATGCCTAAAACTACAAAATTTAAGTTTTTACTCCATCAATCCGAAAAACTATCCGATCTGATCCGATCCGAGTCCTGATCCTGACCAAAAGTACAATGATCTGAATGTTGGCGAATCCGATGGATCCGATCCGACTCCAGACCGATCCGACCTAACACGATTCGAAAATGTCCGATCCGATAATCGTCCATCCGAACGGTCGATTGCCAGGTCTAACTGTAAAACAAACTACGTTATTCTCTCGTTTACTGATATTATATCTATATATAATATCAGTAACCTAGCCAAAGAATCTGATTCTTTTTTTAACCTTATTGGATTACGACTCATACTTATGGCCTGAGTAATATATTGTTCAACTGATTCTTTTGTGTACCTTATAGGATTAATATTTTAGCTTCGTCCAATCAATATGGACCCACCAATTATATTTATTCTCTAGCAAGTAAATTAATTACTAATAAATTAACTTTATTATTCTTCATAAATATCCTATATATATATATATTTAGTAATTGTCGGAAAGGCTAAGGACATATTCCTTCACCAACTTCAAAACATGGAACGAGACTTTGATTATCAATAACTAAAGCGCCACGAAATAGGGAAGTTTGGTATTTCCTATCACCCTAATCAACCCACGAAAAATCGGGATAGCATATGATCGGGGTTTATCGTCCAACAGCGATGAGGTCAATCTCACGAACCACCTAACACACTATGCAATAATCCCGCGCGGTGATCGGATCTAAACTCAAACAAGTCTTCACTATCCTAATGGTCACTTTTGCACACCATTAACGTAGGCAAAATAGCAACATGAGGTGCTCAATCTCCAAGTTACTCACTCAAACATCTCGATGAGCTATCAATCAAACATTCAAAACACAATCCTACACTAAAACCATATTCAAATAAGCCAACAAATCTATACCAAACATCTCCTTCCCTATTGTTGAGGTGATTTTTACTTCACCAACAAGTAAACCCCGATGTTGTTGTTCGGTTAGAGGGCTGTCCCTCTGGTTACTGATTATATAGATTACCTCGCTAACGTAAATAATAGCTCTAAGGTCGTGAGAAAAGTCAAGAGGATGTGAATGCTGCAAGGATATAAACTTGTTGTGGAATAAACAAAAGCTTAGAACAAATAGAAATGAAGAGAAACGAAATCATCCATTAAGTAGGTTAAAGTCAGACAACATTGTATTCACAGGGAAGATGATTACCTCTATGTTTATACAATTGAGAAAACAACGACATGCTACTGTCCGTTATGGTAACTAAGCTACCTATGCTATGTTGCACTTAACTATACTTGGCTACTAAGCAAAATGCGCACGGCTAATAGCTAAATGCTAAGAAAGATAGTGTTTATTTGGATTA
>SNQN01012875.1:0-14745 GCA_008642245.1 Bassia scoparia
TCGAAGCACAATCGGGTAGTGTGAGACATCCTGTATTGCGCTTACAGCCCAAATCACCCTCCTGTGCACTGATACAAAGTTCTCCATGGCAAATGATCCCAAGGACCAGCTATTACCGACCCTCACCCACACAAACTTCACAAAACATAAACAACAAAAAATACAACTCACTCTCATACCACCAGTACGTCAAGCTTTAGCCGTCTCAACAAGAACGACGACATAGGTTCTGATTCCATAAAGCCACATACGTAGAACGCCTCTTCTCGAGATGTTCCGAGCTCCCAAATACATTCCAGACAACAGTACTGACGAGAGCCCTCCCATCTTGATTAAGTTTGATGCCAAGCTTAAGCTCAGAAGCACAGATCCTCCTATTACTAAGAACCTATCCCGTCACGACACGATCGAACGTAACAATCATTCTTCCCAACCACATCAATTCCCCGTTTACTACCCTAGTCGCACAAAATTACTGTTAGCTTGTTTCTTGTACTCTTGAACCTTTATAGCGCCTATTCTTTACTATACAGCCATTTAGAGCAGCTTCCTCAACTGTCCTTACTATACACTCTTCCAGCATTCAATTCACTGGCCATTGCTGGTACGACTCCGCAACAGACACTCGCACATTGCAAGGCGATATCTCCTCACAGTTCTACTCACGTCTAGCAGCCAGTTTCCAGCTCAATACTCCTGACCTGGACAAATCAAAATCACACGCTCCCGAAATACCTCAATCCGTACTAACCTCCTTACCAGCCGTCAGAAAGCTAAGCACAATAAAGACACCATGATCCAACAATATTCACATTAGCTACCTTACCTTGTGCTGTCTTCATCCCTCCAACCATGCCCCGTAACTCCTCGTGTTAAAGTCCATGCAATAGCTGTGGCTTCACTCTCTCTAACACCAACCGCATCCTCGAACTACGCTGACAAACCCTAAGCCATGTTCCTCACACAACCACAACCCCTAGGTCCCTTGGTGGGTCTCACTGACTCATGTCAACTGCGACACAGCAACACAACACATATTGCTCGAATGGGGGACTTAACAGACCTCATCCCAGAATCGCAATATGTATCTTACCATAGTCAATCCTGAGTGAATCAATTACGTGTCCACTGCATTCTTAGATCCTAAAGAATAGACTGCATCACACATGCAAACACGTTATAGCATCATTGCGCATTGAGTTACAACGATTCATCCATGCATTAGCTCCGTGCACAACACATTTTACATTGCACACATCAATGCATCTACTCGGCTGCCACAACTCGAAACATATGCTAGGGCCCACATTCCGGCTTAAACACTCATATGTTGCTTCAACAGCGCGCTTACGGCATTCACGCTAATACGCGATTGTTGCTTTACACGCAGAACACTTCTTCCCGAAAAGCCAAGGATCGCACGCCCATAACGGAGGAAAGGACTGTGTCCTGATGCGAACAAGCGCTGCTTCACCGAAAGAATGTCAGCTATCACAGCGCCTACTATCGAAGTTCACTCGCTAAATACACTGCATTTATTGTTGTCATCTTACGGTCCGCCTAACATTCTGTCCCACGAAAAAGCCTTTTCTCGGATAAACAAGCGCCAAAGATTTAGCCGTCTTAGGCGAAGGGTTACCGTGAGACACCGACCGTTTGGCGCTTTCTACAAGGACATTACTATTCATCCTACAACGCCTATACGTGCGAGTCTTTCAAACGCATACGCGGCACTTTGTTTCTACACGCATACTTTCCCCGAAAAGCCAATAGACTCAGCCGTTGGGAGGGGCAGCTTTCATTCATCGTGCCCATCTTGTATAGGAACGAGGTCGCGTCCGCACGTTATATGCCTCACGTTCTACTCTTCCCGAAAGCCAAGTCGCCGTTAATGGGAGGCACAGTACATTCACAAGTGCTCCCCAAAAGCCAAGTCAGATCGTTAGTTGGTGGAACATTTCTCACGACTGAAACGAAATGGCGTTCCCCACGCGAACTAGACCTGCGATTTAAATTCTACCCGAGAAAGCCCACTCGCCATAGGGAAGTCATCTGACAATGCATCTCACTTTCCCTTGAAAACCAAGGTCACATTAGGGAAAAACTATCTTCTAGAGGATATCGAGGCGCTTCTCTATCGGTATGATTAACCTTCTATTTTCTCCTGTGATAAGCCAAGGCGTCTAACATAGGGAGAAAAGTCAGAGCACCGTGGTTCCTGCGCTTTCCAAGGGTCATCATAAACCGCAGTGGGACGCCGAATTTTGCTAATGTTAGAATACGCAGAAAATAGCGTGTGAAATGCATTAGATAAAATACTCCGGAAATACGTGGAGACCTCTAGAACACTTTCTAGAAATCCCTTGCTTGGAGTGCTCCGACAATACAGTCACCTTAGACCCATCTGAGCCCCGCGTGTCGGACAGGCTAAAAACTAACCCATTGTCTTTGCAGGTACCAGCGAAAAAGTGGTTAACTCAGCGGTCGCAGAACGTCTTGAGTTGCTCTCCGTCCCGAATCAATACTTTTGACTTGTCTTACGAGCATTTTCTCACTTCAGGCTCAGTCAAAAGGGGGCTTCTTCACACAATAGCTCCTTACACATTTCGGTTGTGGAATTTTCTCCCGCACCGAAATTCCGCATAACACACATTGACAATTGTTCCTCACGCGCTATACGGCATTCATCGCATATACGCGATGTTGTTATACTTTGCAACACAATATCTTCCCGAAAGAGCGCGAAAGGTCAGCCATCAGGGAGCATATACACGTCACAACTCTTCCCGAAAAACCAAAGGTCAGCCGTAGGGAATTTCCGAAAGAACGACGAGCTGTTCCCACGAACATGATTTACTTCTTCCCGAAAGCCAATAGGTCACCGAGGGTAAGCATCTACATCGACCTTTCCACGAAAGCCAAGGTAGAGTCAGGCCTAGGAAACTACCTGAGGAACGGGCGCTCGAAGGTATCATCACCTTATCTGCTCCTGAAAAGCCAAGGTAAGCCGTAGGATAGACTCTGAAGGAATCAGGCCATTTCCCGACAGAGGTGCATCATCATTTTCCTGAAAAAGCCAAGGTCAGCCGTAGGGAGATAAACCAACCGAGATCCAGGCAGCTTCCAAGCGCATAACGACCGGCATGTGGGCGCGGGGTAATGGTAAACTAACCTTTGTTTTTGCAATACCGCGAAAGGGGTAGCTTCATGGTGCGATACGTCTTGAGTTGCTCTCGTACCCGCGATGATCCGAATACTTTGAACTTTCCGACCTTAACGAGTACTATCGTCTCTTCAGATTCAGTTCAAAGCTGAGGCTTCTGTATACACCTAAATATGTCCTCCCAAAAAGTTGTATAGTGATTGAATCTACGCTCTCTAGCGATGTTTCGTTATTTGAAAAGAGCTTTGAAACTCGACGGAAAGATTGAAACGTGGGGTCATACTCGGACTTGTTGAGCAAAGGACAAATAAAATGGGCAAAAAACATTTCTCTTTTTTATTTAATATTTTCTATTTTTAGGTTTCTTTCTATTTTTAGGGATTTTTTTAAAATAATTTCATATTGGCATCTCCAAATTTCACTTTCATCACACTCTTTCACATTTTTTAATCTAGGCTCACAGTATTGCTACAGCTTATTCATCTGATTGTTCTACATTTTCTATGATTTTTATATTTTTGATACTACAGAACAATATCCAGAAAATACAATAAACCTCGCAAAAAACACTCCGGAAATACGTGGAACCTTCTAGACATTCTACACTCCTTGCTTGGAGAGCAAGGGTGTCTAGGTGCGTCGAATCAAGGGAAATCACGAATTAAAACGGAGGAATCAAATATTTCGAGGTTTTGGAAATATATATACGCATGGAGGAGCGTATATCGCAAGAGGCCTGCGTATATACGCAGCCCCTCTGCGTATATACGCAGCTCCTCTGCGTATATAGCAGGGGCCTTTCCTCGTTTTTGCCTCGTGCCTATAAAATACTAGCTTGCCTCGTCAGTCCGAGACACAATTCGAGACATACGATCTACTCTCTTCTCTCTTCAACACTCTAACACATTCGTTTTTGAATTCAAAGCATCGATTCTCTTTCGATTCACACAGCAATAATCACAGGTTTATTTCTGAGATTACTCGCCACTAAACATACTCCGTTTCAATCTAATTAATACTAACACGAGTTTCGATCTAATAATAAACATGTAGAAACTCACTATTTAATCGTTTCATGTAAATATGTAGGTTTTCTTAATGTTTCAAGTGTTCCATTGTTTTGGTTTCATCTTTTCATTTCATTTTCATTATTACTATCACTTGTCAATACTAACGAATTTCTTATTCTTGTATAGCGATTCAAGGCAAAAGATTATTGCGTCGGTTCATCATGAACAACAATTGTTTTATTGTCTTATATAGCGATTCAAGGCGGAAAGATTCGTTTCGCTTCGTTTTACAAACTTAACCTTTGTTGTTGCAGATTAGGGAGATGAGTTTGGTATATAATTTTGAAGTTCATATACCTCATATTGTTCATTGTTGATATAATTGTATATATTTGCTAAACAAAGACCAGAAAATTATGTGAATCACTTTAAAGTCAGAGATTAATATGGACAACCGGCTCTTAGCACCGTTTTAACATGATTAATGCAAAGTGGTACAATTCTAGGTTAGTTGTTTAGCTCTGCATCAATAGAAACACACCTTCATATAATCTGTAGGGATAGTACGCTTCTAAGGTGCAAAAAATGTAAGTTGTGATGCATCCAATATATCGTGCTTAATGAATTACTATGAGACCGAGTAGAGGCCGCTACATGCGGCGGATTGGGTTTACTGATTCAAAACCGTACCATGTCCCCGAACCCACGACGGTTACTTGATGACGTACGATTGCTGGGCCATTGTTTTGGCACCAACGTTTCGGGCGTCCGTGAATAACCTTCTAGGCACTTGGTGCGACTCCCTTACTCACAACACATACCCCAACGCACTCACTGGGGTTCCGTGGCTCAAGCCACGACACAAGACCTCGATGGTATAGTACCAAGCCGCCGCGCCGCGATACGCGAGGGCGGCCCGACGTCCACACCTGCTACCACTTTAAGTAGCAAATGGCATGGCGCCCTTTTCCAGCGTATGCGCGCGCCATTGCTCCGCAGTCCCATTTTTTCCACCCAATTTCAATCCAATTTGTTCTTTACTCCAAATATCCTTTGCCATGATTTTCCATAAAATTACTTCTATATTAATTTGCTCGAGGTCCATTATTGCATAAATGTTCCAACACTTATTTCCCTCAACCTTGCTTTAGTATGGCTAATTCGATTATTTTGTTTAATGGCGTTTCAAATGCAACTACCGCATTATGAGGGAGGGTTTATTTATGGGTAAGGATCTCTTTGCGTTAATGTTGTACTGAGCATACTAGATGTCCAAGTATCTTGGTGCCAGATTACTCGATATACTCATTCTTTCAGTTAGAGGATTTATACCATTTGCAATCGACAGCTAACTTACATTTAACCATTTATGGAACCTGTCTTCTTACTCGTTTTGACCACTCATACTTCCCCCTGGCAGCTTCCCCTTTTTAATGCTACCTATGAGTGTTGCTTTCCTTCACTCACACACCACTCGACTCCCCAACCACTTGTTCTCCTACTTGTCTTCTTCCTATTTTACAGACCAACCAACCATGACTTCACCTATTTCAAGAAATGCTGAGAAACTGTAGTTTGGAAGCATTCGAAGAAATGTACATGTGCATGAAGGAGATATGATTTTGGTTCCAATTTTCTCTTTATGCGATCCCTTTTACCCCCAGTCCAACTACTTGAGCCCAACTCCTTTACCCATAATTTCGGAAGAGCCAGGCCCAGAGGAAGAGAGTTCTACTAGTCTTGATCCTGCTCATAATTGGAACCCTAGTTGGGTTGCCCCCCTTACCATCAGCCCCACCTTTTTTAAACATAGGAACCCCATACCAACTCCTTAATTCGCATACTACTGATTCACTTCCGTATCACACTTACCCCCCCAACTTGTGATACCTCCACACACAACTCCAGTTCAGCTCAAGCCCAGCCCAACTAAGAAGCCATGATCTGGAGAGCTCCCAACTTTAAGGATTCTCCTCCCTTAGACTCTGATCCACCATTTTCCTTCCATGTTGTGGAAAATCAGCCCGCTCCAGCCCTAGATCTGCCAGACCTTAATCCACCTTATGATGTTTGAGCTGCGTTGCAATTTCTTGTTGACCCTTTTGCTGCCATTTGGAGAGAGGATAGTGGATCCTCTTCCTCCTTCTATCTCAGTCCTTCGGAAGGCCCAATATCTTCCCCAAAATAGAAAACCCTAGTCAGGCTCTTAGTATAAGAGATACCTTCATGGAAGATGCAACACATAATCTTGCTACAAAACTCATGATAATTGTTGCCTTAGTATCAATTGACTCTCGAAGCCACAGTGGCAATATGGGCCATAAAAGGAAGAAAGCAGGGTGTAGCCATGGAAGGAAGCCAGCAAAGAAAGTGAAGAAGGAGAGGAAACAAAGAAAAAGGGCCCTAGAAGAAGATGGGGAGGGCATGCATCATAGGTTTCTGGATGAATGTGAGACTTTCAAGAAGAATATGAAGGAGGAGGATGGAGAGAAGGACCTCTCAGACACCGATCAGGAACTGCATGTGGAGGCTTGGGATGCTATTTCAAGTTTGGCCATGAGTAAGATGTTCTATGAAGGCGTTGTGGAAGAGAAGAATCTGCATCTGATTGGGTTGCATGGGATTGACATGCAAGGACGTCAAATTGTTATTTCATGAGCTGCTGATCCTGCTGAGTATGACCCAAAGGCTGACCCAAAGCCTCAAGAGACCAGATGAGAATTATGACTTGGAATTGTAGGGAAACAAGATCAGAGGGATCCCTTACAATTCCACACCTACAGTGGTTGGTCCAACGGATCAACCTTGATATTAATTTTTCTCTCCGAGACTAAATCAGATGTGAACTCCCTTATACCTTGTTTTGTTAAGTTAGGTTTTGTGAGACATAGTGGTGTCGATTCTGTAGGGTATAAGTTTTGGGGTTTTTTCTTCATGGTCATAGTACGGGTTTGTGAAAGTAGTCCATGTAATCCTATGTATGTCTGAAGTTAATGAAGCTCAGTTTGGTCACTGCTTTTTATGTGTACGTTCTCCTCAGTATGTGACAAAAAGTCTGGGACCACTTAATTGATCTATCCAACATATATAAAGCCAAAACTTAATTTTCTTGGGGATTTCCAATCAACTTGAATATCCGTTCAAAATATGGTAGAAGATGAACACATTCAAGTCAATGACTTTGAACCTGGAAGTTATTGAGCTAAGCTAGGACGTGCCAACATAGGGTCTAAATTCACTTGGACTAACAATAAGAGAACCTCCCGACTTGATATGAGGACTGGACGAGCATTTTTGGTAATGATGAATGCGTGACAACTTATTTTTGGAATTCAATTTACCTCGAAACATGAGATTCCTTGTCTCTGTCATGCACCCATAGTTGTCTACTCTCACCCTCTAAAATTGAAGAGAAAGCAGGCGCCTATAAAAAAGAGGGAATGGCGAGTATGATATGCGTACTCTCATCTAAATCTGTGACAGAATGTGTCAGATCTGCCATGTTTTAAACTGCAACGGGAAATGTTGGAATATGTTGTGTCACATCAAGAAAATGGTTCCTGGATACAAGCAAAGTTTAGGTGGATAACTTGGATAAGTATGTTGTCGTGATGTAAGGCAATGGACAACAACAGTGAATTCCTATCTCGAGTTGAAGTGTGACTTGCGCACTAGACGCAAACGTATGCGAGTAGCGTAGACACCTAAAAATGTCTCCCCAAAGAGTAAACAGTATGAAACATAGCGCGTCTTCGCGATTGTTCACTTAGAAAAGATGCTGTCGAACTCACAAAGTTGAAAATACGGGCTCATACTCGGAACTGCTTGAGCACGAGGACACAATAAAATGGCAAAAAACATTTTCTTTTATTATTTTATTTTAGGTTTTTTCTATTTTAGGAATGTTTTTAAAAAATTATATTGGGATCTTCCATAATTCGCACTTTTCATCACCTCTTCCCATTTTTCTGAGCCTTACACCAGTATACTTCTAGATATTTTCTGATTTGTCTACATTTTTCTATGATTTTTATAAGTTTTCTATACGCAGAAAATAACGCAAAAAATACTCGGAAATTACGTGAAACCTTCTAGAACAGCTCTAGAACTCCTTGCTTGGAGGAGCAAACAAGGTGTCTTAGGTTGCCGTCGACATCAAGGGAATCACGATAAAAATCGTACGGAAATCAAAATATTTCGAAGGTATTTGGAAATATATATACGCATAAGCGCAGCGTAATACGCCGCTGGATATACGAGCCCGCTCGAAAACCGTCAGCCTGTATTTACGCAGGCTACCCTGCGTATATACGCGCTCCTTGCGTATATACGCAGGGTTTCCACCCTCGTTTTTTTGCCTCGGCCTATAAATACATTGCTGCCTCGGCTCAGTCCAGGACACAACATTTCTCGACACACGTCTCTACTCCTCTCTCTCTCTCTCATAAACACTCAAAACACATTCGTTTTTAATTCAAAAGCATCGATTCTTCTTTGTAATCAACAACGAATAACAAGGTCTTACTTTGAGATTAGCGCAGCCACTAAAACATTACGTCCTTCTTTCAATCTAAATTAATCATATACGGTTTTTGATCTAATTAATAACATGTAGAAACCTACTCCTTTAAATCGTTTCATGTACACAGATATGTTGGGATTTCACAACGTTTTCAATGTTTCCATCTTTTTGGTTTTATTCTATTTCATTTACATTTTATCATATTACTTGTCAATGACTAACTATCTCTTTCTTAGTATAGCATTCAAGGCGAAAGATATCATTGCGCTCGGTCGTTTCATCATAAACTTAACAATTGTTTCATATTGCTCTTAGCTAAATAGTAGCGATTCAAGGCGGGATTCCGCTTCGTTCGTTTTACAAACTAACCTTTGCTTTACTTTTGCAGATTTAGGATAAGATGAGCTCTATTGTAATATACTTTGAAGTTCACTATACTTCGATAATTGTCATTTGTCTATTAATTTATATTTTGCTACAAGACTGAAAACCGGAAATTATGTGAATCAAACGTTTAAAGTCAGAATTAATTATTGGACAAACCGTCTTTGTAGGCACCCGCTTTAACTGATTAATGCAAGTGGTCACAAATTCCTAGGTTATGGTGTCTCTACTGATGCAACAATAAATATACACACTTTCCGTAGTAAGTTTTAGTGTTGTACGCTCTAAGCTGCTAAAACGTTAAGTTCATGTGCAATTCAATAATCGTGGATTAAATGGAATTCAATGAGACCGAGTAGAGCCGTTACATGCGGGCAAGTTGACGGTTACAGATCTGATGCGGATCTCACCCGAACCCGACAACGGTGTACGGGACAGATCGGGGCCATAATAATTCGCGCTACCAACGGGCGGAGGCCACGTGAGAACCGTAGATAGCAACAACGAAGGTGGCGACTCCCCTGACGCGACAACACTACGACCCAACGCACTGCACGCGGATGCGGCTCATAGCCCACGCGAAAAGCACTCGAGGAGACCAGCCGCGGGCCCGCAGAGACGCGGAGGGCGCGGCCCACCGGCGACAAGGGGGCGATGGCACCCCCCCGCGAGGGATAATCACGTTGGGAAGAGGGAAGAGGAAAAGGCTCGGAAGGCGAGCAGCACGTGGAGGAAGGGGGTGAGGGCAGGAGACCCGGCGCAGAGGCCAACAGGGAGGCACCGGGGCGCAAGAGGGGCAGGGCGAGGCGCGGACGAACCAGAAGGGGAAAGACGGCTGGCAGGGGGGAGGAGCGCACTGGCGAAGGCAAGGCCAGAGCCCGCCCGGCTGGGGGCACGGGGACGGAAGGCGGGGGCAGAAGAGTAGCGGGGCCAGCACGCGAGGCAGGGGGAAAACGGACCGACGGCGACGGGGAGGCAGGGACAGCGGGACTGAAACCCAGCCGACCAGCAGGGGCGCCAGAGAAGGACCCGAGGGGGGGGAACGCAGCAAGCTGGGCGGGGTGAGGGAAGGGGCAGAGGGACGGAGGACGCTAGCCGTGACGTAGGAGATCGGAACGCATCACAGCAGGCAAGAGAGAGCAGGCCGGCGGAGGAGACAGAGGAGGCAACAGACAGGGCACTGAGTACACCAGCAGGTGGGAGGCAGCCGGGGCCAAAAAAAAAAGAAGAGAGAAAGAAAGAGAAAAGAAAAGGAAAGGAGGACCAGCAGGAAGAGAAGGGGGGAGGGCAGGCAGGAGGAGACGGCAGGGAGGCAGGCAAGGGGCGGGGAGGCAAGGAAGCAGCCATACGCGGGCGGCGGGGAGGGGCAGAAGGCACAGGGAGCCCCCGTGGGGACGCGCAGGCGAACAAGGGGGCGAGAGCAGCAGGCACGCACCAGCCCAGCGCCGCAAAGGCAACCTGGCAAGGACCACAAGGGCTAGACGAGGCGCAAGGCAGGACCAGAGCGACAGGCACGGGGAAGAAGGGAGGAGCCGCTGACACCGGGGCAACGGAGCCAAGAGGGGGAAAAGTCGCCGCACAACGCGGCGGCGGCGCCAGGCGAAAACAGGGAGAAAGGGCAAAAGCACGGGGAGGGGGCAACTACGAGGAAAACAGGGAAAGGAGAGCAGCCCCGTCCCGCCAGAACGCCGACAAGGGGGCGGCCAGGGCTCCCGCAAGGCAAGCGACGGACGAGCCCCGGTGCCAGCGCAGCCGGGAGCCACCGGGGCGCGCAAGTGGGTCCGCTGCTGCGACGAGGGCTGCCACGCGCCAGGGCACCCGGTACGGGGCAGAGAAAGGGGCGGCGCCGGGCGGAGGGGACGAAACGGGGAAAGGGGCCCGGGCGGAGAGGACGCACAAGGGACAGCAAACGCAACCGCGGCGCGGGAACTGGAAGGCGGAACGCGAGAAAGAAGGGAGGGATCGGCGGCCTCGCGAGAGGTAGAAGAGCGGCGGCACAGCGGGCAGCGCCGGCCGGAAGGTAATGAGGGAAAGGGAGAGGCAAGACTCCGCCGACAACCAAGAGACAAAAGGCAGCGGCGCGAGGGCGGCCGAAGACTGCAGGAGAAGGGCGCCACGGGGGAGGCCGGAGAGGACGGAGGGAAAGAAAACATGGCGAGCAGAACAAACCAAGAGGGGCGACAACAACAAGAAAAAAAAACGACAAGGCGGGGGCGGCAAACAAGGGGGGCGGCAGGCAAGCGACCAGGGGCCAAGAGCAAGGAGGAGCGGCCGAGGCGGGGATAGGGCGCAGGGGCAGACGGAACCAAGCGGGGACGCGACGGCAAACAGAAGGCAATGAGCGGCACCCGAGGGGCGCCCACGCCGGACCCGGAGCCAGAGAGAAGCGCAGCACCAAAGGGACCCGCGAAGGACGGCAGCAGCAGCAGCGGCACAAACGGAAGAGATGCGACAAACGAAAGGAGGGACCAAGACTAGGGGAGAGAAGGAAGGCGCTCACGTCTGCCATCCAGGGCAAAATAAGCCGAACAGACACCACCCCCGGATCGACGCGCAGGAATGGCGGGACGAGAGGAAACGGGGGACCGCGACGGGCCGCAGCGAGCCAGGGGGGCAAGCGTTGCAAGGGCACGCCATGCCGGCAAGGACACGGCGGGGAATGGCGGAGGGACAGCGACGGGGACGACGGACACGAGGGAGGCGTGCGCGACCGAGCAAGCCAGGACTGGAGAGAGCGGGGAGGAGAGCTCGGAGACCAGAGAGCAGCAGGCACCAGACTGGAGGGGCACGGACGCACGAGGAGGGCGGTAGGCCGGGACGCCACGCCAGCAACAGGACACGGCAGGCCGGGAGGGAGCCCACCCAAGAGGAGAAGCAGCAGCAAGCAACGGAAGAACAAGCGAACGGAAGGTGGGGGCAAGGGAGCGGCACCGCGAAAAGAGGCACCGCGGAGGCGCGCCGCAAAGCGTCCACGGAGAGCAGGGCCGAGCGAGACAACGCCGAGGGGAAGGAGAACCAACCACGCGGGCGCGCCGACGTAGGGCGCGACGAGGACGACCGCCGGAGGTCCCAGCCAGAAAGCCGGCACCGCACGGGGCAGCAGCGGCAAGAGGCCAAGGACGGGGGAGACAAGTCGACGGCCTCAAGGGGTGCCCGTGAGAGAAAACGGCGCAAAAAGCGGGGAAGCGCAAGAGAGGAGCGGCAACGAAGACGGCAAAACCAGGCTCTACGACAATGCCAAAAGACAGCCGGGGCAGGGGCGCAACAGGGCGGCGGGACCAAGCGAAAAAAAGGGGGAGGAAGGCCATGGAGAGAGGGCAAACGGCAGTGCAAGCGACGACGGGGGCGGCCGGGCGGCAGAGAGAGCGCGGGCGCCGCTGCGAGACCACCAAAAGAGGGCAAGGCCGACCCGCAGGGCGCGCTTGGAACGAGCGAGGCATCGCCAGGACAAGCAAAGGAAATCCAGCAGTTAACAAGTCCAGCAACGATCAAGGAAGAGGTAGAACGGGGGGGGGCGAGGCGGGAGGGTAGTGAGCCCCGAGGAGCGCAGAGCCAGGCTGAGACGAAAGAAACAAGGCTACGCCCGGAAGGCGGCGGAGCCAACAAGGAGGGGCAGCCGCGCGGCGAGCGGCCGCAGGCAAGAAGGACAAGGGGAACGAGGGACGCGCCCACAAAAGAAAGAAAGGGTAGCAAAGCACGGAACAGACGCGGGCCGGGAGAGAAATAACGAAGCGGAAGAGGGGGCACCACGCTCCCCGGACTAGCGGACGCGGCAGGCGACTGGAGGCTGAGAGGGAGAGGAGGGGCCAGCGGGGATCGGCCCGAACCTCGCCGAACGGCGGAGGGCCAGAAGGATCCAGGACCGAGGCGGGCAGACGGGACGCATCGAAGATGTGGGCAAGAGACGGGCAAAACCGCAACCCTGGGGGAGGAGCACCGGGGGGGGGCCGGACGCGTGGGGAGGAAAAGATAGAGGGAAGAGAGCGGCGGGGCAAAAGTGGGGCGGGTACGAGGCCGGGGACCCAACGAAGCCGGGACGCCGGCAATGACAGGGGGCTGTAGAGGCGCAAAACCGGGAAAGCACGGCAACCAGACGGGTCCGCAAGGGGCAGGGCCACGGACGGGAGTTGGACCAAGGTGGGAGGAGCGGAGGCGGAGGAGGGGGCGGGCGGGGCAGGCCGAAGTGAGGAGTCGGGGGCAAGGCAAGGCACGGCAGGGGGACCAAAAAAACCGGGGGAGGCTAAGAATGTGGCGCGCAGCCGCGCGGAGGCGCGTGCGGCGCAGCTGGGGGAAGGATGGAAGGCAAGTAAGACGAGCCTGGGGCGGGAACGGCGCGGCGGCTGCGCCGCCCGGGAGGGACGCGGGGAAGGCGGACGCGGCGAAAAGGAACATATAACGAGGGAGGAACGGAGGAAAAGCAAGGGAAAAACAGAGCAAAGACCCCAGCAGGGAAGACCACCAAGAAAGCAACAGGCCAAACGAGAGGAGGCCACAAAGGGGAAAGAGAGGCCGGAGCCGACTACAGAAGAAAGGCACAGGGAGACGAGACTCGCATAGAAATGACAAAGAGGGGGCGCGAGGGCTGACAGGATACGAGGCCGTATGGGTAGCGATCCAGGAGGCCGAACAGACCAGACAGGGGTGCAGGGCAGGAACCTGCAAGCAGAACGAGAAGAAGGAACCGGAGAGTAGCAGGCAGAGGGAAGAAGAGGGAGGCCGAGCAGGGAAGAGGCACGGGGGCAGGAATGACAGGGCAGGACCCAGAAGAGGCCAGCTAGCCCAGGCCGATAGAAGGAGGCAGAGCGAAGGGGAGGGGAGGGCCAGGCGGCCGCAGACGAAGGGCAAGCCCAAAGGAGGAGGACCCGGGACCACACAGCGACAGCCGGGGGAGAACACGGCAAAGCCACGCGCGGGGAGCCGCAGGAGGGGTGGCAGTGGGATGAAGCGAAGGAAAGAGGCGAAAGAGCAGGGTAGAAGAACCGGAGACGCGCAGGGGGAAAGAGAGGGCGACACATGGCAGCCGGCGGCTGAAAAAACGCGGCGAGCCAGCCGAGCAGAGCCGCTCCAGACCCGCGCAGGAGGAGGCAGAGGAAGGGAAGAGAGGGGAGACGGAGAGGAATGGCAAGAGGACGAGAAGCACACACTCCGGCGAAGAAAAGGCGCGAGAGGCGCCAAGACAAGGAGGAGGTACGCTAAGCCACCAAAAGGGGGCAGGGGCGGGACGCGGGAAAGCGGCGGGTGGAGGCAGGAGCTGCCGTAGGCAGCGAAAGCGACCCGGCAAAAAGCAAAGGCCAGAAGGCCCGCAAGCCACCGGGCAAGTACGAAAAGGGGAGCCGAGGGGGGACGGTCGCAACATCAGAGGGGCAGCGCCAACGAGCGGGGTGGGGCCAGCAGGCGCAGCGGAAGAGGAGGAACCAAAGACGGGGACGAGGAAGGGCACAGGGGGTGGAAAAGGGAAAGAGGACCGCGCCAACCCGCCCAGGGCGCGGAACCACCAGGTGCCGGTCGGACCACGACGCGCGACCGGACAGGGCACGCAAACAGACGGCGGGAGCAAGGCGGGCAAGAAGCCAACGGGAGAAAAGGCCAGGAGATGATCGGGAGCAAAGAGGGGCGCCTAAGACGAACAGGAGGCCAAGGACAGAAAAGCGGGGCCGGCGGGGGGG
>SNQN01012877.1:0-12429 GCA_008642245.1 Bassia scoparia
GAAAACCCCACAAACCAGGAGCCATCAGATCTCCTTATGACACCACCCCCACCTGCAGCTCCACCTCCCACCCAAGATGCATCAACATTCAACTTGACAAAACCTTCTGCTGGTGGTTTCCAAGTAATATGGGTAGCTGGTGATGGTGTAGGAGAATCACCTCCCTGAAACATTTTAAAGCAAATATGAAAATCATTCAATAATCGATGGAAGGTAGTTTTAGCAAATTCCATTTTCAGATCAAAGACACTCATATTTCTGGATCTCCAAATGTGCCAGATGGTAACACTAAATAAAAGTTTCCAGTGTGAAGATAAAGAAAAGTTATATAAGACCCAGGCATCCCAGCCCAGATTCCAGAAGGAAGAAAAGGAGAAGGCAGATGGGATTGGAGTAGACTCAAATAACATATTCCACAAAACACCAGTAACAGGGCAATCACGGAAAAGATGTATGTGTGTTTCTTCATAAGAAGAGCAACGGGAGCAAGTWGGGTTGAAGTTTGGAATCTTCAACATAAGATTACTAGCAACTGGAAGTATCTTCCTAAAACAGTTCCACAAAAGCATTTTGTATTTATGAGGAGCCTTCATGTGCCAAAGTTTTTTCCAAGGGACTAACATAGAAGGAGGAGTACTTGACTGCAGGTTGTTATTGAAATAAGCTGTTTTGATTGTGAAGTTACCATTGTTGGACAAGGTCCAGTAGTAACTATCTGGGATGGAATTAGAAAGAGATAGGGGAATGTTCTGGATTTCCTGGATTATAAAAGAAGGGAGCAGATGTTGAATGGGATCTAGAATCCATTGGCCATTTGAGATTAAATTTGAAACAGTCCAGTGGGTAATGTGACTGGGAACATCTCTGTTTAAAAGGTGACAAAGGGGAGACTCCCCCACCCAATGATGGTACCACAAAAGTGTATCCTCCCCATTCCCAATCAACCTTTTGAGACCTGACTGAAGGATCTGCCTACCAGCCAAAATGTCTGCCCAAAGTGAGGAGTCTGTAGGTTTCTTTTGCACCCTGAAGAAATCATCCAGACGATCATACTTACTCTTAAGGATCCTAACCCAAAGTTTGTCTGGTTGAGTAACATATTGCCATCCCAACTTGGCCATGAAGCATTTATTCCAGGTGTGCAACTGTCTAAATCCTAGGCCACCACAAGAAAGAGGCTGGGTTAGGGTGTGCCAAGGGGTTCTGGGGATATAATGAGAAGAGTTGACCTTATTCCAGAGGAACCGTTTACAATGCTTTTCCATGGTGTTGAGAAGTGTAGAAGGCAGTAGAGTAGTTTGCATAACAAAGACAGGGAAGGAATTGAGGACAGATTTAATAAGAGTGGTTCTGCCAGAAAGATTTAGAAGTTTGGATTGCCACCCTCGAATCCTATCAGTAGTCTTTTTCAGTAGGTCAAAGTAATCAGCAATTCTAAGTCTATTGGGCTTGATAGAGACACCTAGATATTTTCCAAAGGTAGTGGTAGAAGGGATGGGGCTGGAAGACATAATGTGTTGCCTGACATGGTATGACATTTTAGCTGGGAAAATGACATTAGATTTATGGACACTAACATGAAGACCAGAAAGTCTGCCAAACTCAAAAAGAACATTTAGCATTTCCTCCATGTTAGCAGCAGAAGCATGACCAAACAAAAACACATCATCAGCATAGAATAGATGAGATAGGGGGATATCTTTCGTGATGAAGAAAGGTTTCCACTTTTTAGCTGAAATGGATTGCTCAATCAGCACATTTAGCCTCTCCATACATAGRATGAAGATGTAAGGAGATAGTGGATCACCCTGCCTGATTCCTCTTGAATTYTGAAAAGAAGGAGTAATTTCCCCATTCCAAAGACAAGAAATAGAAGAAGAAGAAATGCAGTGCATTATGAGCTTGCAAAAGGGCAGAGGCAGATTGTAACCTAAGAGAGTGTCATAAATGAAACTCCATTCAATACTATCAAAAGCCTTTGTTAGGTCTAATTTCAGGGCCATACAATTTGCTATCGAGCTTTCGCTGATTAGGGATCATAATCACCCCCATCAGCTTTGTTTGTCAAAACAGCATTACTCACCAATAATTTAACACAGTAATTTATATTTCACAGGACTCTTAGTCTATACCGTTATTACCTTATTATATATATTAATATTTAAAAATCATAAGCTTGCATAACTATCCTTTTGAGAAAATGTTGTATTGTCTTTTAAGGAGTTATAACAGGTTGTTTATGTTTTTTTGATGCAAGTAATGATTTTTGTGGAACATTATTTTGAACCTAGTGGACAAAAATATTTATTTTTTCTTTGTTGTTAGCTCTTCTTGTAGTGTGCGGGGTAATTTAGTGGGGATCCATAATTGGATTACCCAACGTGGGTGGTGGGCGGGGATGGTCTCTTTTTTTTATGAATCGTTTGACTTCTAGTTATCGGGATTGTGGATGAAATACGAGACTAGGCTGAATGGATTATGCAAGATTTGTACCGGCACGCTTAAGTCAACGAAGGCACTGGAGGCTCAGGGTTGAGGTCTTCTTCGTGAACAGGTAGAAAGTGGTGTGATTTATTGGGATCATTATTCGATCCTCATACTGGCCAATCATGGAAGACGGGGGGTTGGTTGTGCAGGTAAAGAGGGGTTTTTAGGATTCACCAGTACAATTCCTTCAACTTGTCTCATATTTCTACACAAGGATGTAATTAAATTGTAAATTACTCAGTAAAACATCGAATATCAAGTACAAAATGGACAAACAGCGTCAGAAATGAACTGGGGAGAATGTTGCGCCAAAAATCAAACGAAAGAGAGTTCTGGATGATGTTCGTTAGATATCGTAATACAATTGTGCGGGAATACAACATATATTAGTTAAAGTCGATAATTATAGTTTTTTATTGTTGTTGGACTAATTTTAAATTTCGACGGTGATAGAGATGACAATCTCTCTTTTCCTTCTTAGTATTAAATTTAAGGGAACATGGGGTCGGTAGGGCGATGGTAAATTTGGAAATTTTTGTGTTGGGCATATTCGTCTTTCTTGGAATCTTTGTCGGGGTTTTGGATCTTCGCAGGGAATATACATCATCGCTTTTTTGGGCAGTATTTACTAGGGAAAGTTGTGCCCTAATGGAGACTATAATTCGTCCCAACATCAGGGCTGGATAATTTTTGGTGATTCGTGGTCTACTTGCTTAAAACACAATTTGGTTGAAAATCTGGTCATTATTTTATATTCAGTTTTGAATGCGGTGTATAGTGTTTTATAAGATCGAAAACTATACTCGAACGGGTTTCACCACTAGCCACCACACACCCATATGCACCTATGCTCAGCACCAGCCCTTCACCACTGCGCCCAACTACCCCACCCCTCACGGCAGGCTCCGGACGAACTCCACCTTCGTCGGCAGAAATGTAGTTTAATCCAGGTAGACTTCCTCTCGATGACTTACATGGTTGGTGACATATCGCGGGATCCCAGGGTATTGAAACAGATACTCGAGATAGTGTTCGGTGCACCTGCCCAAGGACAGGGCAGAGAGAGACGACGGGTTAGGACGGCGAAGGGACCTTTTACAGCGAGGTCGAATTCGCTACCGTGTTGGTGACTCGCAATACGGCCCGTGCGACTGAGCAGGAGACCACAGGGAAGAGGAGTGTGCGGACGATTCGGTGACGCACTTGTATTACCGGGAAGTGTTCGGGCTAAGGGCCACACTCGCAGTCGCGAACTATAATAAATTTGATTAGCGGTTGGCTTCTCGCACAGATACTATTTGGGGGAAAAATTTTTGGGTTGCTCAAATTTAGGGATTGAAGTTTTTGAAGTGAATTGTTTTGACTAACTGTAATTGTGTTAGAAGAATGTTGAAGTATACTCGTATGAGGAAGAGAAGGGGAGAATGAGGAATACACTAGAACTTGCAAAGGATGAAATTAGATTGAGGAGAGAGAGGAAAGGGTGAATGGAGAGGGATTATCTAAGTAATGAAGCCGTTAATTGAAAAAGGAAGAAAAAACATGGATGATTAATGTAGATTGGAGAGATGAAGAGAAGCAAGAAGAAGTAATAAACTCCAGAACGGTGGCAAGAATATAGATAATACATCAAAATTTGAACAAAATTAATCGCAATCTAAAATATCTTTATCGACGATCTTAACATCAAGTTTATTGACTTGAACATGGGTTAATCCTTCCGTTTTTGCGTAGTATACGGACAGAAGTTATTGAGCATGATTTAGGGGACGCACAGAGTTATCGTTCGGCGTTGATGAAGAGAGGATGATTGTGCGTTCTTTTGGAGATAAAAATCTTTGCAGAAGTCAAAGTGGGTATCATCTGAGCTTAATACGCGGAAAGGCGTGACGAAGAGGGATATAGAATGGAATTATGAAGTAAATCTCGCACTATATTGAATTAGTTTCATTTAGTGTGACAGACGTTTCCCAGCATGAGATTTTCAAAAAGATTATATTGACTCCATTTAATTCCATCTCTTGGATTCAGCCTCGAAACATATCATGATAAAGTAAATATAGCAAAAAGTTTGCGTATTTTACCAACTATTAAAGCAGAGAAGTAGAGAATTCGGCATTCAAAGAAGAAATAGTCATTGCAAATAGGATTTACTACCTATCGTTGCACATTTGACAAAATTCATTGTTTGTTCTTCACTAAATTCTCTTGCATTTGTAAGGCTCTTTCGTCATAATGTCAGAAAACTTTGCTCATAGGTATTTTAGAGCGCCCTAATCCCCGCTAAGAGGAACCTTTTCGCACATCCCGCCCTTACAAAGAAACAACATGAACCATTTTCCCTTGAGAAAAAACAATACTACACGACAGTGGTTAATATAAACTACACGCAAATACATCGGAAAATTGAACACTCTAACCTTATCTTGATTTTAAGATATTTCACACGGGACTATGTGGGTGGTAAGCAAAGCAGACGTCAAGGGCCTCAAAGAGGTGGCTGGGTTAGTTGAAATGGAGCATGTTATAGAGACAGGAGCCTCGAAGGCATAATCTTCAATTGCAAAGTCATTGTTGCGACACTTAAGGTGCAGATGGTTTTGTGTAGGCAGTTGGCTCAAGTCGAGTAGTGGTTTGGACGGATGGTATTGTGGTGCGGATTCCGGACGGATATGGAAAGGCGGTTGGTAGAAGGAGTCTTCTGTTGGAATGCGATCATAGCTTCGACCTTCTGACATAGTGGCTCTGGAAGCGTTGGGGGGCAGTAGGGTGGCGGATGGAAGTCTGGAGAGCAATAAATTGGTAGGGTACGGTTCTTGGTAATACGTGATCTTTTTTTTTTTTTTTTATCATCTTATTATTGCTAACCATAGGTAATGTTTGTGTTTTGTATAGAAAATTTAACCATTGATGTTTAAAGTTCATCTTAATTGTGTAACAATTAATATGATATTATTTTTGGGGGTCCACTAACATTAATCGGGCACTTTCTTTCTCTTTATAAACTGGGGGTTAATACAATTTGCTCAAAGGATCAAAACAAAGGCGTAATATCTATTAGAAGGGGCATATATAATAGTATGAATATTCCCTTAAATTTAATTCATGTACAAATTTGATTTTCAATCAATCATGTCATACGACCCTTCAATTCCTAATATAATCGCTGCCACGTGTGCGGCTAACATGAACCAAAAACCTCGTCGCAATATTTTTTCATTCCGCGCGTACGCGTCATCATCCACAAAGTTATCATATTTTCCTCTCGGGCACTCCTGCCAGACGACGACGACTCACTCTCTTGCATCACATAGAATCAAATGGTATTGCTTCAGATCTGTTTCTCTATAACTGCCTTGGGCCCACAACAGAGGGGGTCATTTTTCTTGGTCTCCCTCATACCTCGTTTAAAATCCCTTTGATCCCACTCTTCCACTCTTCGCACCGGTGCTCATCATCAAAACAACCTAGCAGGTTGCCGTCTTACATGCCACCCAACTCGCACAAGACTCGGCCTTTTCCCTATAGTATTGAAGCTTGGCATACTCTAGAGCACATACCCAACTTCTGGCTGTTCCGGAATGACAGTCATTTTTTTACCGCCAACTCTTCGTAGAGTGTTACCAATTACCTTATCTAGCACACTATACCATCTTCTTTACAGGGTGGTCTGCATTCTCGGTGAACGCACCAACCAAGATTTCATTGAAAATGCTCGTTTACTTGGGCAGGATGGGCCCACACATTCCGTACCATAAAAAAGCACAATTAAAGACACATAAGGTTCCTATAATAAAGAGCTCCTACAAGTACAAATTAAGGGGTTATACCCATATCTAGCTATTTAAATGAGGATTGCGCCTTATACGAAAATCGCTAATAAACACTCCTGTAGCGCTCTCCATATTCTAAAATTCAACACACACATCACTTTAAAGAACTTAATCCTATGAGCCAACAATTATCTTGGTATACAATTATCTCCATTGACATTCTTTTTGAAATCGAGTTTCTTTTTTAAGTATTGTATAAAATGGTAGAATATTAGTAGGAGCTTGATTTCAAGCCATATCACCATTTACATTTGCATTATTGATTGGCTGTGTTCGATAGAGCCTAAATTAAATAAGGTGATTCATCTGTTGGAACATCATTTAGTGGATGATTGATTAATCTTTCTTTTTTCTTTTTATTAACGCCCCTTTTTGTTTCTTTCCACCCTTCTAATATAATGGAGTTTAAGGGCCAACAATAATAGCATGATTGCTGGGCATGAATAAACTGGAAGTGCAAAATATTTTACAGTATACATATTTTCTTTAGCTAGAATCTTTCCTTCGCTTGCAGTGTATGCAAATATGGCATCTCACTCAAAACTAATCATTTGCGATCACGAGTGATATATTATATCTACTATTAATGGTGTTTCTTCAAAATCAGGATTGTTGCTGCAACCAGATCTGAAAGATGCATCTGGGCGAATGTGGTTCTTGGAGATATCGAGTACTTTTAAGAAATCCAGGTCTTGTGGACATTGTTTTCGAGGGCTTAATCTTTGGTTCCTGCTCTTGTTCTTTATTACCACTTGGGATTAATAATTTTTTATGTTCTCTTTTCCCTTGAGCATGTATTATAAAGGCTAGCATATGCTTACAATTTGACAGATAAAAAGCTATTTTACGTAAGAAGGGCATTCATTCTGATGTTCAATACATTGATCCCCCTTACATGGCTCGATCAGTACGTTGCAAATGCTTCTGCTGCCATATTGTGCCACTGTTCTTGGCCAAATGCTGTAAGTTTTTATTCATTGCTTTAAATTGTAAATCCTTACGTCTAATACTAGTTGATTATGGAAAATTATTTTCATAGCGTTTTTCATAGTGTTATATTTAGGATCTTCATTGGGGTGATTTTTCACTAACCGGTGGGATCAAATTAAAAAATTTCGAACTTATCCTAAGTAGCACTCACCAGCTACAATTATCTAAAATATAGAATGGTAAACGATCACTAATAAATTGTATTAAAGAACAATTATAATAGAATGAGTTATATAAGATCACATTGTGTTTAGCACTTATTGGATGTATACGTCAATTTTATACTGTCTGGCTGATTAGTTAATCTACATAGTTTACATCAACACTATATTAATGTGCATCTTCTGCCAACCATACTATTAATCTTCTGGCAATAGGATTTACTTCCTGGGTGTGTTATATTTATTATACTGTACTTTTAGAATATAGATATAAGTTTTTGGGTTGGAGAAGAACAAATAGTTCATAGGTCTTTATAAACTACTTGTGTCTATGTTTTAGATTAGTAACTGACATAAGGTATTTATTCTGAAACCCAATAAGAGGATTAATTGTGATATTCTCAGGCTGATAATAAAGCTGAATGGTGCGTATTTAGTGCTGCAAACATATTCAAAAGATCAGTTGAGCTATTTAAACTACTTTGTTTTACTAAGAATATAACATGTAGATCAAGATAGTATTCAAACTCAAAGAGTTAAAAGCTGGACACAACAAATTTAGATTTGGACAGTAATATATAAGTATAGGAAACTAACTTTGCTTGTTCGTACCATATTTGTTGGTGAACAGAACTTGATTCACTTTGTGTGGTATATGGACCTGTAATAGGGTGAACCAATCACACCTATCCATGTTATATGAGGTAACTTTAGTTATACTTGTGTTACTCTTATTTCATGAATATGTGCTAATATCCTAAGCTTGACAATAGACGTCCACTGATCGTAACAGAATATAGCACCGGTCTGCAAATGTAGTCAGCAGAATAATTCAGACGACTGATTTTTGGAGAGTTATCGCAACATGAATAGATAGGGACTCAAGCAAACCACGATCAAACATTATATTATTTAGTTTATTGTAAGAATGAGAACATTATTAAAATCTACATTCTGGGATAATTTTCGTGAGGGTTGGTGACTACCGCAATCAACCAACACTAAGGAATATCTACTAGATCCTTAGATGACCTTGTGCTGCTTCAGTCTATAAACAAGTAAATTGAAAAGATAGAATAACATTTGTTTAATGTAGGAATATCAAAGGATATGAAATCTTGGCTAGTGTGTCTATCCATTATAATATGTTCGAATTTTTAATATATCTTCACACTTGACTATCGGCTTTTTAAGCTTACCCTTTCTCCGCCATAGAGAGATTTACAGAACATAGAACACAGTTCTCTCAGGTTCCACTAGAGCATAAATATAATTGATACTACATCAAATATTTACGCATGATGAGAATACCAAATTTTATATATATCTCATATGGAGAGGCTGATATCCTCCTCTCTACCATGAATCAAAATAGATGGCGAGATAACTTCTAATCAGGAATATTATAAGTCTTTTTGTTGAGTTATAATTAGTATAAGCTACATTTATAATCATATGGTGAATTACTATGATACCTCAATATTATGTGGGAATCTTTAGTGATCGGTTAGTAGATTGATTGATCTTTCTGGATTACCTTAACTTATTATAAAATTCTTAGAATCCTGGTATTTTTAGTGAGTTGCTTTTGTGTAATTACTCAGTAATCTTCAAATAAACAGTTACTGTGCATTATAGAGTGTTGAAGTAGTATATATTGAAACTACTTTTTGGATATTTACTTTGTTTAGGCATTTACGAAATTATGTATTTCATCCAGGGAGGATAAACAAAAGTTGAACTTACTTCACAAACATCTATGACAATTTCTTGTTCGAATAACAAAACTACATTTATGACAAGTTTTTTAAGGAATCAACACTTAGCATGAATGTAAGTGATCATTGTGAATAGAGATGTCACATTAGAATTTTTTGACCACCAACCCAGACCCTTTTGAATTAGTCGCTTATGTTCACCTTTATTTGGTATAGTAATATATGAATATATAGAATGACTTTTTTTACTATGTATATACAACCACGGGAAGACACTTCTTTCTACAGTACTATAAGGAAAAGTACGCAACTGCTTTGTACTTATTTTGCTATATGTAGCGAAAAACACATTATCTTAAAATTGGAATTAAATCTAGTAAATACCACTATATAATTGTAAATATTTAGCAATCATTCCTCTTACGCACAATAAATAAGGAACTAAGCTTTTTTTCATTCAGCATTTGAACTTTAGAGATACTGATATGTTGTTTTATAGTATTTCATAATTTCTTGAACTTTATCTCGCTCATACCTCTTAAACTATACTTACTACTTGAATATAAAGGTGCATTAAAAAACCTGTCGTAGTCCTATTTGGGCATAGACTCTTGATAATCAAATTATTTGTACTTAGATAAAAGTAAACTCACTTATCATATATCATATTACTACCAAAAAATACACAGAATAACTAAGATAAACACAAAACAGCCATAACAATATTCATATCTCAGTATCTTGTGTAGCTCAAAATGAATTCTAACTGGTCATATAATTTTAGTTTGCCATCCGTATTCATCTTGTGTATGGATTATAACTATAGTCATAGTTGATCTACCTCGTATAACTATAGTCACAAGATCATGCTGTTTCAATTAAAACACTGGCATGGTCAACATATAGACTGGGCAGAAAATAATGAAAAACAACAATCTAAGTGTAGTGAGCCTCAAAGATTCAAAACCTATAGTAGAAAAACTAAATAATTGGAAGTTAATTAACAAAAGCAATTAAATAAAAATCAACCAACACCAACTGGAGAAGAAGCTCTAAGATGCTTTGGTTCGTCTTTACCAGCACCTTTAAAACACACTTTGAACTTTTCTTCGTCATTTTTGTAACAGGTAAGAGACAAAGAATCCGAAAAAATGTCACAATTGCAAGATAAGAAGAAGAAAGAGGATTCAAAGTGACGGAATGCAAAAATAGAGAATGAAAAACAGAAAGAAATGAAAAATAAAGAAGATTTGAAGAAAACCAGAAAGAAAATGATCACAGAAACGAAATGGAGAAAGTGGAGAAAGTGGAGAAAAGAAGTTAAGCTGTCAGAGAAGTTTGAATGCTATTAATTCGTGCCAAAACACATAAAGGTACAAAATAGCGGTAAACGGGCTGTTACACAATCTATTGGACTCGTTATACAATCATTATGGCTTGTTGGCTTTAATAAATAGAAGGCCACACCATTATAATAATGTGACATGCGCATTGAAAAGTTTGTCTTTACTTTAGTCTCTAGCTCTCTACAATGCATGATATTGATCATTGGTGGTGAATAAATTTGGTTATGATTTTTATTTATAGTTCAAATATAAACTATATTTCTTAATTGATTTGCAGTCATTTGGCAATTCAAAGTGTGTTGAGAGCAACTTGCTTTGAGTAGATGATCTGTCAATTAATTAATATAGTGCGTGGTCCATCACTGATTATAATTGTTTTGTATGCTTTCGCCTCAGCAATCCATTCGTGTGGGGTTCTATTCACGCATTTCCCACCTTTTTTTGCAAGAAATTTTATTTCTGGGGAGCTCCCCCTTCATTGTTATGTTTTAGCAAATGTTGGGAAATATAATCTGTCATTGGTCACTTAAGAGTTAAGATCTTCTTAACATTACTAACTGTATATTCATATTTTTCCTATAAAGTAGTAAAGTTGACATAATGATAAGAATTTTATTTTCTACTTATATTTTTGACCTTAGTGTTAATTTCAATTGGGCATTTAAATAGGTCGGTTAATTTTTCCTACATTTCCCCTACTTGTATATGTTTAGCATGCAAAGCTGTAAGCTAGATCGCATCGAAACACATACTGGTATACGGAACACGACATAGGTACGCCAAACGTCAATTTAGAAATGGCGAATAAATGAAAGTAATATAATAAATATATTAAATTGAAGATAATTTACAAGTTTGCATTTAAATATAGGTAACAAACACTTAACAATACCACTCTCATATAAAAGCTGACCTAACTTAAAATGTATGCGATAAAATGTTAAATTTAAGTGAAAAAATCAAATAAATCAAACAAATCAAACAAATAAATGAAGTAAGCAGACGTCGACGAATCAGCAAGGAGCGATGGAGTGGCAAGAGATGCGCAAGAGAGGAGAGAAATGAGGAGTTCTAGGAGGGCATAAATGAGAGGATAGCTAGAAGAAGAGTTCTATTGTTTGGGTTTTATTGGGAGAAATGATATAATGAATGTTAGTATTTTCGTTTCAAATAGGAGAACAAGTCTTGTTCTTGAAAACGTGTTTTAACCGAATTCAAATGATGTGTTTCGCCACATTTCTATCTGTAATTGTGTGTTCAAAATAATACAAAAAAATTGAAAACATCTATTCATATGTCGAACACAGATTTACACGTGTCCAGGAGTGATTATATCTGACACGTGTTCAACACAAAACACGTGACTTTGCCGAGTGCCTGTGGTTCATAGGTTGTAAGTCTCGTTGATCTGAATTCGGTATCAAATCGATAGGACTAGTCATCTTAAACTCAAAGAAAAAATAGTTGTTTTCAAAATTATTTTGACAATAAAAATAATCGCTTGTATATTCAAATACGTAATAAAGATATTGCTTAATTGTATCATGCTCTTGATTTTTGTAATTAAAAAATAAAATCATAAATCTAATTTATTTTTCCGAAACTCTTAATCTATTAAGAGCATTACAATATAACTACGTAGGAATATTCGTAACTGCCTAGTAGCAACACTATCTCACTTTATTTAAATAGAGGGCCAAGATTTTTTGGTTGATGAATTACAATAATGCATTTTTTAAATTTCTATAGATGGAGTGCAATTAAGCCCATTCATACACCTTGTATAAATATCTTATAAATAATGTCACCACCCTTTTTTTAAACTTCAATTTTTTGAAATATTTTCTTAACCTTCAAATTATTAGGCGGAGCAGGATTTCGAACGTGCATCATC
>SNQN01012878.1:0-14737 GCA_008642245.1 Bassia scoparia
TAATTCAGTCTTACAAGGTCCTCCCTTTCACGAGCATCCAAGTTTCGAAGCACATCATTCAAAGCATTAGCAAAGTCTCTCTCAATTTGATTTGTTGCAAATTCWTTGATGTAATGAATTAAGTGAAATTCAAAGCAATGTAAGAGAGGTTTTTAAGCACTAAAGAGGCTGTAATGAATGAATTAGGGCGTACATAAACCCCTTATAAGCAATAAGGCCGAACAAACTTGCRAAAAATCGAAAATCGAGCAAAAACAACTCGATTCTGGGCGTAATTGCGCCAAGCCTGGGCGCTATTACGCCCAGTTTGGGCTTGTTTTTGACCGATTRTGCTCCTTTTAGCTGCTCCCATGCACGATGGCACGCAGTTCTTGGTCCAATCTAGGTCCTTCCCTGTATTTTTAAGAGAGAACGATCTAACATTCGCCTGAACAACGCAATGCAACATGCGCAACAACACAAGACGATCGACGTCGTCTTAGAAGTTTAATTACATACATTGCATATAGTTAGCAAGTTGGCTTTTGCAAATTGTAATCAAATCTCGACATTACAAAAAAAGAGCTATGTCTAGAGTTATACACAAGTATAGGCGTATTTACACAAGCACTCGAGTCTAAGCTAGAATCGAGTCGAGTCAAGTTAAGTCGCGTCAAGCAAAAGTCAACAAATAAGTCTAAGCAGGTCTAAGCTAAGTCCTAAAATAAACAAATGCAAAACTTGGGTCACCCCCCTTCCCTACAGGTGACAGGTACATCTASTGCTCGRGACACYTCGAAAAACCAAGTGACGCTAGCACCTGCAAGGCAGACTCGTCTAGCAGCTCATTAGGGAAAGGAACTACAGCAGAGGTTCCCGGTATGGTAAACTAAGCCGAGGGTCCAAGCTGAACGAGAAGTCGAAGCTCCACCCCGGTTAGGGACTGGTCGCATCTGTACGTCGCCGTCATCATCAGCATCCTCATTGTCGCCTTGACGAACTTGCACAAGGATTTTCAAGTCAAAAACGGGTTCCTCACCCAACAAAACATTGAAATCACGAGATTTGGTTCACTTACCGAGTCACTCAGCTGACAATAGGCATGTTTCCAAGCATTTATTATCCCCAGCAGCCTCATAACGCCTACTCGAGGCATCTATTTCGCAAAACAAGCAAGTCAGCACACGAGTGAATACTGGCATGAAAAGG
Source organism: Bassia scoparia (assembly GCA_008642245.1). NCBI lineage: Eukaryota > Viridiplantae > Streptophyta > Magnoliopsida > Caryophyllales > Amaranthaceae > Bassia > Bassia scoparia. Next base: position 1,189 of record SNQN01012878.1, read on the forward strand.
CAGAATCAAAATGTTCCCTACCTGCCCAGCTCCAGGAGGTATCGAGTTCTGAGCACGCCTAGCAGTCGAAGGAGCAGGCCCATTGAACTCTTCCAGGTCAGGGCGGATCCTCAAGTCAGCAAAGGGTACCTCACTGAGGTCATAATCAGGCTGCACGAGCCAAGTCAAAGTTAGTACACAACTAATGGAAAGCAAATACAAAGAATAGGTGTGGAAAAGCAAAACTCATACCTCAGCAACTAGCTCGACTCGGGGGGCTAGTCGATCCTCAATGAAGCGCACACAGGCGTCCTAACCCCTGTCACCAAGCAGGAGGTGGTACTCCACCGCCTCACCATGACTCAAGTCGTTGACAGCGTTGACCAAAGCGCCCCCAATCATATGAACTAGGAATCTGAGCACTACAGGTGCAGAAAGGCTATCTGCTCACTACACCTCACCCAATGGTACCAGACAGGCCCTTGAGTCCCCAGAAAAGGCTTCACTCTTGCGAGCTCAGTTGTTGCAGCGACTCCTCGTCTCTATTCCCCACCCGCCTCCATCGCCACTCAACCTTTAGCAAAATGTGGTTAGAATCAACAAAGCAATCAATAAAACATACAATAAAGGGCAGCGCAACGCACTCATTGGGTTACGGCGAAGGATCCTCCTCGACTGTTGAAGCCAACCGATCCAAGATGGAGTGTCTCGAGGTTCCATCGAATGACCACCGGCCATTTAGCCGGGTTGTGCTTGAGGATCCAACCACACCAAACCAATGCGTGGTAAAGTACTCAAAGCCAAACTACATGTAAAACCAATGGGTTAGGCACAAAGCAAAGTAAATGCAAACAAACGGTAAGAGTCAAGAAAATTACTCGAGCACTCTCCAGCAGCCATCAGTGCAGGGATCGCGGCGCCATCCACTGATGCATATAACCTTAAGAATGATCATTAGAGCAGCAGCGAAGCGAATCCGCCCAATCATAAGAGGAAACAGCAGAAAGATCCTCCAGGATTGCGGAGAAAACGAAGCTGGATTCTGTCCTATGCCCTTATTAGACACAATGCCGTGCAAAGCATCATAGGATAAAGATCATGGCTGACTGCTAATCAGTGTCCACAGCTTAGGCCCCCATGAGCATCTACTGTGATGCTCGGTAATCCACGCTCTCAGCTCGTAGGCTGGAAGCAATCGGCACCCAGCCACTCATCCAAATGAGGATTAGAAAGCCTGATCTCGTCATCCAAGGGATAAGCTTTTCAATGAAAGCAAGCCCAGTCAACATAAAAAGTCGTAGGGAGTCACGACCTTTTCCCACGGAAGTGAAGGTGTTCGTGCTGTCCAGGACCACTCCATCAGGCGAACACCAGAATCTTGGAGCAAGTGAGTATACTAAACTAACCATGGTTAAAAACAAAATCCTGGAAGCCACATTGTCCGAGGATGTCCCAAACTCCTCCTCAGCGCTCGAAAACCTCTACGAAAGATATCACCAATCGTATGAGGGTCCGTAAGTCCGAGTACAGTAATCACTCTGCACAAAGATGATACAAGAATTAGCAAACGGCAGAAAAAAAAGACAACAGACAAGGAAGGCAACATTACTGTCATTCCTCGGATGGATAGAAATCGTGGATTTGGGGAGCAGCATAACTCAGAGTTATCCCAGTTGGCCGCCCTCCATCTCTGACGGGAACTTGCGCACATGTTTCCTCTCGCACTGGCATGCTACAACAGAATCGGACAAAGATTCAGAAAACAACAATGGGCAGCATAACGGCTAAGAAATGGACATCCCGCACACAAACAAAAGCCCTCTGGGGGCTTACAGCTAATCAACACAACATAGTCGAAGGAAATGCACAATTCCTAGCAGTTGGAACAATATGGCAAGCAACTAGAAAGCGAGAAAGAGCACTTCTTCTCCCAGTGAATATACATGCCTAATGGAATCACCAATTTCACTCACAAATTCTATATGCACAAGATTTCAAGAAGGGTTTACGCTCACTCATATGCAAAATCCTCAATTTAGCAAGTAAACCATTAACAAGTGCTTCTTCAAGCTTAAGCTACTTACATGGTGAAATCAGACATGGGCATTCCACATTGTTGGCAAATAGCATGAAAGGTTTTCTATCATCAAGAAGCAAGAATAAACAAGCATATGCATATTCAACAAGGTATAGCATAGCAAGCTACATTCATCATCTTCTTCAAGTAGTAAGCTTACAATGGCATAATCATTCAAATTTGCACCAATTTGATAAACAAGTGCAAAAGATCAATATAATGAAAACAAAGATCAAGCAACATTCAACAATTTCAAGCATACACAAGCAAGGGAGAAAGCCAATCAATTGCACAAATGACAAGCATATTCAAATGACATGATTTGAGTATTATAATTGCAACTCACAAGTGAATTTCAAGTTTGGAATAGTAAACTTACTTAAACTTGGGATTTGATGAGCAACAAAGCCTTTCAATCATTCAAGTGTAGCAATGGAGTTAGAGAAGTTGCAATAGACAAAGCAAGAGCAAATGACAAAATGGGGGCTAAAGTGCCAAAATAAGGCATGATTTCAACTAAAAAGTCGAAACAATAGGCGTAATTGCGCCAATTTCGTGCTATTTGGCTCGAAAATTGAGCCTTTTCTGCGGTCCACTTGTGTACGCGTGAACCTGTTGCGTTCATATGTCGTTGTACTTCCCAAGAATTCCAACAAACTTTCAAAGTCATGCACAATGACCAAAATGCCCCTAAGCAAGCAAAATGGGCCCGAAAGTCATCGAATTCCTAACAAAAATACACCTAGAAGCACGACAAGTCGTAAGCGAATGCAAAGTCAAAGAAGCAATAGCGCACGATAAATGAAGTCGAAAGCAATAAAATCCAAAAGCACACAGGTCCCGCCAGCGAAGTCGTATCATCTTTGCACGGGCCAAGCGTTAGCCCGATTGTGTACACGCAATGCTAGCATTTACAAAAAGACATTGCTATACGCAATCGTGGCTATACGCGACGTTACCTCAAGTTTAATTCTCCCGGACGACTAGCCGAGATGGGATACAGCAGATCAAGCACGCACCAGCAAAAAGACATTAATATACGCAATCGTGGCTATACGCGACGTTACCTCCATTTGAGTTCTCCTGAACGACTAACCGAGATGGGATGCAGCAAATCAAGCACGCACCAGCAAAAAGACATTCGCTATATGCAATCGTGGCTATAAGCTGCGTTACTAGTGTGTTAATCTTCGCAGACGACTAGCCGAGATGGGATAAAGAAAGTTCAAGCAAGCACCAGGTCCAAACGGAGGCATCGATACGGACACTTTCATCTTCCCCAAAGAAGTCCAAATGGAGGCATCGATACGGACACTGCAATAATTCCCCATGAAGTCCTAACGGAGGCATCGGAGGGGACATTGAGATATTAGTACCCCAGGAAGTCCTAACGGAAGTATCGAGGCGGACAACCTGTTAGCAGAAAATCCCCTGTGGAATCAGAACCATAGGTGGAAATTCCCCCCAAAGATCAAAGCACGGAGCCCCGGTGGAACCAGAACCATAGGAGGAAACGTAAGCAAAAATGTTAACAAAAGAGACAAGCAAGCAGCATGCAACCGCAGGTGCATGTAAAACTAATGCATTTGTTTTGCAGGTACCGGGTACTTTGGCTTTCATTTTACGAGATTTTACTCTCTGCAAACTCAGCCAAAGTGAGGACTTCTGTAGATACCTACATTTGTCCTTAGCCAAAAAAGGCCAATGATAAGACATCCCTTGCAACACACAAGTCAAATCGAGAGAGCTAGGACCCTAACAGGCCCCAAAAAAGGCATATTCCCTTGCATCGGACACCTATTCTAGGTATTTAGCACCTCAAAAAATAAGTTTTAATTTTTAAATAATTTTAACTTATTTTTAAACATTTTTCTAGAAATTTTCAGAATTTTTCAACTCCTTAAGGTTATGTACAACCATCAAGGCAACATACCGGCTACCCTAGCCGATGTTGTACCTGATTTTGTACAAAACAACATTTCAAATCCTTAATTTGATGTTGCAACCATCAGGGCAACATATAGGCTACTTATAGCCGATGTTGTACCTGATTTCTTACAAAGCAACATTTCAACTTCTAAGGTTGATGTAGCATTCACCAGGACAACACACCGGCTACCCATAGCCGATATTGTACCTGTTTTTTTAAAAAGCAACATATCAACGCATTAGGTTGATATTGCATCAATAAGGACAACCTATCGCCTACCCATAGCCAATGTTGTACCTGATTATCTACAAAGCTACGTGCTGATTTTCTATGGCCGATGTAATATCTAGTTTGTAGATACCTACATTTGTCCCTAGCCCAAAAAGGCCAATGATAAGACACCCCTCGCAACACACAAGTCAAATCGAGAGAGCTAGGACCCTAACAGGCCCTAAAAAAGGCAGATTCCCTTGCATCGGACACCTATTCCAGGTATTTAGCACCTAAAAAAATAAGATTTAATTTTCAAATAATTTTAACTTATTTTTAAATATTTTTCTAGAATTTTTCGGAATTTTTCTAAGCAATTTTGGCAATTTTTTCGGAATTTTCAACAATTTAAATAATTTTGCGATAATTAAATAAATTATGAACACAATTCCAAAATTCACAAAGTTTTAGAAAAGCACCCTATTTTTCACAGGGAATTTTTACATATTTTTTCCATAATTTTTCGATTTATGGTTTAATATTTATGGATTTCTTATGCAAAAACGCAAAAAACGAGCATAGCGGGCCATCCTGGGATTTTCGCCTCAAGACACGCATCCCGAGGGAGCCGAAAATCCAGATCATGATGGTAATATCAGCCATAATCACAATAATATCAACTATGATCATATAAAATCGCGCATATATTTTATACGATTATATTACGATATTATTTTATTACAATCTCGCTATTCGAGGTAAAACAATCTCGAATATCGCAATAAAATCCGACACAATCACAATAATATCGAATAATAATCGTATAACATCACGTACGATTATATTACGATATTATACAATCGCAATCAAGCTATTCGAGGCAAGCAAATCGGCCAAAATCCAGGCCATTATTGGGCGCAATTGCGCCAAAAGCTTACCTGTTTTTGGCCGATTTCGACCCTTGCCTATAAATAGGGAGCCTCTCCCATTCATTTTACAGACTTTTGGCTTTGGACTTGCATTCTCTCACTCTCAAACACATTCAAACACAATTCAAACACATAAAAGCCTATTCAAAGGCTCTTTTGTAATAGATCTAAGAGGTTTTCAAGGGTTCTAAGGTTCAACAAGGATTCCTAAGGGTCCTAGGCAGCTTTCTAGGTCTTCGACATCATATTGCGAGGTAGGTTTGAGGCCAACGTCTCAATTCTAAACCCCCTTTTGCAAGCTTGTTTAGAAATTCGACTTTCTATGTAATTTGCATGCAATATTGATTAACAAACGATTTGGCAATTCGAATTAAAAACAACCTTAAGGCATAACTTTAAATACCTCGTACGAGTGCTTGCATGCTAGTCTCACAACAATAATATGCTTTAACAAAGACCTGCAAATTTCGTGTTTCACGCCTAATAAGATAACTATGGACAACCGACATTAAGCTCATGGAATACGAAATTAACAACACATGTCACAACAAACTAGACACTATTTGCAAAGTATTCTGTTAAACAACACACCTAGTAATTTTGCATGCTTAGGGTTTAAAACGGAAAACTGTTAGTTGTTGTCTTTCGGACAATGAACTCGCAATAACTGAGTAGAGGCCGCTAGATGCGGGGGAGTGTTGTGCACTACTTCACCCTTACCCTTGTCCCCTAATCCAAACCTTTGGTGCACTACCAGACATGCAGTCCTTCGCTTTGCTTTATGTAATTATAGGCAAGGCTTAAAACGGGTTCTGCAGCTTCCCAAAAGAAGTGCGGTGGCGACTTCCTCTACTCATTTCGAGTATAAACACACAACTCCAGGCATACTCAAAATATGCAAAAGCAAGAATTCAATTCTAGCAAACAAACAGAGTTGCCCTTGAATTGTACCCCCAAGAGCATAGGGACCAGACCCAGTCCAGCCAGTTGACGCCCCGGCGCCCGTATATAGTCTTTTTGACAGACTTAAAGTTGCTAACATATTGTGAAAGTGTGTCTATCCAGTCTACAAGGTTGTTGATTATGAGCACAAAATGAACAAACCGATTGATCTATTGCATGAAAATAACACTAAGTAAAGTCAAGCTGCTAAACTACCTTAGGGCAACTAGTAAGCTTGAGGGAAATCAACATGGTTGATTGACCTAAACTCCTACTAAGTCTTAGGTCAACCAACTAAAAGCTAGCGAGTTTGCCATTTCCCAATCATCAATCTGCATGATAGATTAGAATTTTCGACAAAGTAAACACTTAGCAGAATAAATTTGTTGTTCAAAAGATTCAACCGGCAAACCAGTTGAAGAAGCTTATCATTTCACCCAAGAGAACTTCACCGACATGAGCTAATGAAGCCTAATCCAAAAGATTCTACAAATATTCAAAGGCCTTATGGCCTGGTATAACAAAATGGAAAAATATTCAAAGTCACAATGGCCAAACTACATAAGAATCAAATTTAATTACTGGCCCTTAGGTCAAATGAGACAGAGATCTGAAAAATATAAAACAAGAGAAAGGGAGAAGAAGAAGCCCATGAATGTCGGTGTCAGCTCACTTAGGTGGGTTGTCGGGTTGTTGAAGACTTGCCTCATGAGTCTCCGAGTTCTGATTCCCAAGATCCTGAATGTCTTGATCTTGGTGGCTGAGATCCTCGTCGGCATTAACATCGGCGGCATCATTATCAAATTGTTGTTCATCGCCCACAACAAATGAATACAAAAATCTTGGAGGAGAGAGTACATCTTCAGAACGTTCTACCAACTGCTCCTGTTCTACCCTTGAGAGGCGCTCAATAATGAAGTCAGCCGGCATGTCCAAACCTGAATACTTCTAGGCTTCTCCGATCAGTGCCTTCATATTATCGGCACCTTCATTGAAGCCCTTGATTCTGGCCTCCTCGATCTTAGCCTCCATGCCAGTAACCTTCTCATTGGCTACCTCCAGATCTTTAACAACCTTCTTAGCAGCAGCTGCCTCCTTCTCCTGCTTGGCAGCCAGCTTCGCCTTCTCGGCTTCGACCCTTTTAGTCACCTTGGACTCAATCTTTTTGGCCTCGGCTTACTGGTCTTTGGCCTTGAGCGAAGAGTTCTCGTCCATCAGATGAGCCACCTTAGTCAAGGAAGGCCAATAACTTCTATCGCATTCGGCTACCTTCTTAGCTAGAACACTTAAAGTCTCATTATTCTAGGCTTCGATGGCGGAGGCTTGCTGGTAAAGGTACTCATCGACATGCCGAGCTTTCTCCCGGTTAAGCTTGTTCTCTCTCTTATCCATCCTCGACTTCCTCCTAACCCCGTTAACCCTGACCAAACACTACAATCAAGAACAAGTCAAAAATGATAACAAAGAATTCAGAATTAAGAACTAAGTAAAGGTTAGCCAGCATACCTCCACAAGGATGCTAATGACATGCTGATAAGACCATCCTCTGCCTCCTTCAGCTTATCTTTGTATACAACGGGCATGGAGTTGAAGATGTCCTGGAACATCCTCCGATTGTCCTCAGCCGACAACCTTGATCCTCCTCTAATCTTCAAGAAGGCATCATCGGCCTCCTTGTCCTGTTGGAGATCCCCCTAAAGGGTCGGAAAATAGTTGTCGATGTACATGTTCAGCCCGACGACAAAGTTTGTATCATGCTTGAGTCGCTTATGAGGCGATGACTGGATCCTAAATGGATCAAAGATGAGGGGAGGGGTCAGGTTCTCTTCCAAGTTTAACTTGGAAAAGTCCAGCTCGTCGATGCTGGCTACATACTCGAGCTGAGTTGGGATGCTGGGATACTTCGTGTACCTATTAAGACTAACTATACAGCTAGTGGTAACATGATCAAATCCACGAAGAAGCAACAAGTATTGCTCAATTGAATATAAGCATCTAAACTAATAAAAGGTCCTTTGATTTGTGATTGAACTAAGCTAAGACTAASAAGAGCGATMATTAAAAGAGATAAACAATATGACTARAGAATCTAAGGGTATGGTTCACTATAACAGTAATTAGCAACAAATTGGCATCAACAATTCATAAAAGGCACAAACAAAATAGGGTCAAAGTTCTCTCGGATCGAATGAACCATAGAACGACTRCTAACRGTATRTCTCGACCTAGGATAGTCTCGTTCTACCTATTGACATAGAACTTGTGCAAAGTCTCAATCGCTAGATCTAGAGACTTGTGACTAATCAAATTAAGCAATTAAGTCGGGCCCTACYAAATTGATTAACATGAAGAACAATCTAACAGGAATTTGATTAATTTCCAAATCATGAATTGCATCAAARAAAAATTACGCTAATCATATTGCTATAAATCCCCCATCGCRTTAGAAATTAAACTACTCYCACATAATTGAATCAAACATAATAATAGCGATTGGGGAAAACAAAATTAAAAGCWCAAATAAATTAAAAGAAGTYATAAAATAAATGAAAGGATGAATAATTACCAAAAGTACGAAAGGAATTAAAGAGCGAATGATCAACTTTATTGAATTGCAAATTGTATTGAAAAACTCACAAACTAGGGTTCTTGAGAGAGAATACGTAATTGTAGATACCTAAATTTGTCCCTAGCCCAAGACGGCCGATGATAAGACACCCCTTGCAACACACAAGTTGAATTGAGAGAGACAAATTCATTTGGAGGCCTTTTTGAGTGTTTTGACTTGCCTAAGAATTTGATAATGGTTTTGGCCAAGTCCTAGAACCTGACATAGACTCATGCTTAACCTACATCATCAGCCAACCCAGGCATCTAGCCACATCTTTGACCCTTAGCCACAAATTTGAACCCTTTTTATTTCTCGAACCATAGCCTATTCTTTGGTCACCTTCAAGGACTCATTGACTCAATCCCAAAGAAGTAAAGCCACCTAACCATTGGGTTAGTACATTTTGTTGGGAAACTCATCCTACATCTATCCACCTTCCCTATGTTGACTCTAAGCCGTAAACTACATTGTCTCAAAGCCTCGCTGGGGGGCTCGTCGCCATCATGGCTCCTTAATTTCCAGTTGGGGATTCTTGTCTCCTAAGGCCTATTACGTGTTCAAGTCTTTTGCTATCAAGAAGGAAATCTTGAAAAATCACTTTTGGACCTGTCTCTGTCTTGCCAATGTTAACCATCAGTCTCGTCAAATTGTCACCCTTTCTCTAAGTCACTCTTCAAATGACACTCTTCAATTGGCACTTTGGTACTAGATTATAGACTCTAGTATCGTCCTTTTATGTCTTTAAACCAGACTAGATATGCCACTTTTCGGTGTCGAACCAGACCGTACCGATCCTTCAAGAACTAGGGGCATAAAAACCAGACCTATGTCACTCTCGAGGTGATCCTAAATCCTGAACTAGGACACCTCTCCTTCCATTACAGTTAGCACATTCAATTTCAAGTTGCCTCTAGCATTAAACCAGACTTATGCTGGACCTCAATCCAGACTTAGGTCACACTCACCTCGCCTCTAGCATTAGGCAAAACAATGCCTCATTCAAATTCAATGACTCTCTCAAATCATGTCTTGAACCAGACCTAGACAAGGCCCTTTCAATTCAAAGACTCTCTCAAATCGTCTAAAACCAGGACCTAGACAAGGCCCTTTCAAAGACTCTCTCAAAGCATGTCTAGAACCAGACCTAGACAAGGACTCTTTCAAATTCAAAGACTCTATCAAATTATGTCTAGAACCAGACAGACAAGACTCTTTCAAATTCAAATTCAAGACTCCTGCCCTCTCTCTCAATATCAAGGTCACAAGTTACAAGTCAACATTGCATGCAAATTTCGCGCTAGACATAAAAACAGACCTTAATGTCGTCCGACCAGGTAGTCTAATCTGAATTAAGGGCTATATTTTCAAGTCACGCTCATTTTCCTCGGAAAGCATGGGATGCGTCTGCATTTCTCCCAGTCAGCTGAACGAAGAATGATCGCTCGAGGACTCAGAACGCAACGGACATGGGCTACGTAAAACTAACTTTGTTTGCAGGTACGGCGAAAAAAAGGGTAACTCAGCGGTCGCAACGTCTTGAGTTGCTCTCCGTCCCGAATCGAATACTTTGACTTTCGTCTTACGAGACCATCGTCTCTCCAGACTCAGTCAAAGTGGGGCTTCTGTTAACACCTGAAAATGTCTCCCCAAATGAGTGATCCGTGATGAAACATACCGCGTCTCGGATGTTTTGACTCAGAAAAGATGCTTTGAACTACAAAAGTTGGAAATACGTGAGGTCGTACTCGGAACTATTGAGCAAAGGTCAAAGACAGGCAAAAATATTTTCTTTCGTTTTCTCGATAACTCAAAGGTTTTCAAAACAGTTACGCTGCCAATTCTCATGCTTTTTGTTTCCATCATTTCGTCACATTTTTCTGAATCGCAGTATTTTAAATTATTTCTGATTTTTCTATGATTTTCTATGAATTTTGCAATGTTTAAATACGCAGAATACGCAGAAAATCACGTGAATAATTAGAAATACGCGGAATGTTCTAGAAACGTACTTTCTTGTGAAAGAGGCGTCTAGAATAATCCGTAATCTCAGAAAATCGAGACATATGGCAAAGATTTATTTCGAATTGAAATATTTCTGATTTTTGGAAAATTATATACGCAGAAATGGAGCGTATATACGCAGAAATGGAGCGTATATACGCGTGATCAGGAGCGTATATACGCACCATAGCAGAGTATATACGCAGCTTCAAGCACTACGAAATTTTCCAAAATTTTGAGCAAGTGTGCAGCGTATATACGTACATATGAGCGTTATACGCAGGAAGGCAGCGTATATACGCTCATATGCAGCGTATATACGCAGGGTTTGTACTTTCTCGTTTTTGTGTTCCTGCCTATTAAATACCCCCTTGCCTTGCTCAGTCCGACACGACTTTCAACACGACTTCACAGACGCGCAATTCCCGAGACACGTCTACTCTCTCTCTCTCTCAAATATTCCTAAAACATTCTTTTTAATATCAAAGCATCGATTCTGCTCGATTCAACAAGCGAAATAAGGTATAAATCTGAGATTACTCACCAAAAACCTATTTCACTCTTTTTTAATTCCTTTTGTCTCTCTTAATTTGATTAACCATTTTTACGAGTTTTAATTCAATTAAAACAATGTAGAAACTCACTTTTTAATCGTTTCATGTAAATATGTAGGATATTTCTTAATGTTTTCAATGTTTCCATGGTTTTGGTTTTCATTCTTTGCATTAACACCTATTATATTGTCATCTTTGTCAAATTCATTATATACATATTGTTATTGTCAATACTAACGCGTTTGTTTGCCTCAATTAGCAATTCAATCGAAGGACGATTCCTTTGAGTTTTACTCTAACAATTTGATTATTTGCAGTGACAAGGTGAGAAGGACACACATATATATTATCATGTTCACTAACCTTTGTTTTCATGTCTTATATATATATAATATATATATATTTATATATAATATATATATATATATATATTATATATATATATATAATATACTATATATATTATATATATATTCTATCACACTTGTATATATTGTTTAAACAAGACCGGAATTCAATGCCTATCACATTAAAGTCAGATAATCATGGACGACCGGTTTCTAAGCACCTATTAATACTGACTAACAATCAAGTGATCGCCTTGTCCATTGTAGAAGTCTTGGTTTGTACATAATAGCAACCCACCTAGTATTAGTGCGCTTTCAAAGTCAAATCGATAAGTTTTCTTGAATTCAATTGTTATGATTTATGGAACTACAATGAGACCGAGTAGAGGCCGCTACATGCGGGCGGATTGGTTACTGATTCATCCGTACCATGTCCCGAACCCACACTTTGGTTACTGGACCTATTTGTGGGGCCACTAGTTGGCACCATGTTTCGGGCGTCCGTGAATAACCTATATAGGCACGGTGGCGATCCCTCAATTCGACACACACCCAACGCATTCACATGCGAATTCCATGGCTCAATTCCATGACACTGAAGCTGAGGTCACGCCCCCCACAGGCGGGGCGAAGCCCTACATATGCACATAGGACTAATTTGTTGTTGCGACATCTGTTGTTTAGATCCGTATTAAAGGGTGCCTAAATGCCAATTTTCCAAGAATTAGTCTTATTAGTGTGAGAACATGCAATTTGTCGTCTTGTTTAAGACATATAAAGTTCTGTGATTTGCTAGCATGCAAGCATTCAACAAGAATAATTGTGCCTAAGATTGATTTTAATTCATGTCAAATAGTTGTTAATCAATATTATATGCCAATTTGCACAGAAGTCGAATTTCTACAAGCATGCAAAAGGGTGTTTAGAGATTGAGACATTGGCCTCAACTTACCTTGCAACACAGTGCTAATGAATGATAATGATGCTAGGGACCCTCTCAAACTCGTACAAACACGTAAAACCAAATCGAACTCAAAATAACAACCAGAACCCCAAATCGAACCAAGAAATGAGATCAAGCCGAGATCTCATATGAGTGCATGAATGATGCGTGTATTGAGTTTTGAAATGTGTTTGATGTGTTTGAGAATTCTTTGATTTTGTTTTTGAATGCTTTCGAATATATGAATGCTTTTGAATTTGAATGCAAAAAGAGTGAAAGATTTGATGTGTTTAGAGAGAGAAGGAGAAGAGAAACTGCAGAGAGAGGAAGAGAGAGTTTGAGAGTGCCAATGAGGCGTGGATCCGTCAATGAGGACCCGAGGCCTCGTATTTATAGGCAAAGTGTAAAAAAGGAAAGGATATGGGTGTAATTGTGCCCAAAATGCAAAAAACTGGGCGTAATACGCCCAGCACTCCTTCCTTTTTTGGTTGATTCGACTTGCCTTATTTAGCGGATTGCATATATATAAAATAAGAATAAAATAGTATTCATTTTATTTGATTACAAAATTTTAACACAAAATCACTGATTAATTTTAGGAGATATCATTTGGGCCCACACTCGTCGCGGTGCGGTCCGAGCCTAAATGAGCCGTTTTGCCGGGGTGCGCGTTTTTTGTTTCGGAAATTTATAACTAATTTTCCACAACTTCAAACTTATGGAAATATGCTAAAATTAATTGTAAAAAATAGTGTGTTCTGTAAAATTTCATGAATATTGGAATGTTTTCATAATTTAATTAATTATCGCAAAATAATTAAATTGTTGAAAATTCCGAAAATTGCAAAAATGCTTAGAAAAATTCAAAAAAATTCCGAAAAATTCAAAAAATTCCGAAAAATTCTAAAAAAATGTTTAAAAATAAGTTAAAATTATTTGAATTTAAAATTACTTTTAAGTGTGCTTTGTGTACAGAAACGTGCCCGGTGTAGTGAAAATTTTCCTTTAGGGTTTGTAGGCCCTACT
>SNQN01012880.1:0-14736 GCA_008642245.1 Bassia scoparia
CACGTGCTCTGCTCTTATACTTAACACTTAAATATCATGCATCCTTACATGTGTTTATCTCGAACGAATTGAAGTATTCATCTTTTTTTTAATATACTGTGTACCACATAAACAATCTTAATTATGCCATGATATCGCGATTTGAATGATTTTCACATAAATCGTATTTTCTGTATTTTTCTCCCTTCTTTGTAACTTAATTTTGTCAATAGTTGTTTCTCTTATTGTTGTTAATTAGTTTGTTAAAGTACTTTATCAAAAAAAGTTTATTCACGACTCATTTGTTGTCCTTAGTCGCTTGGTATGTCTCTTCATCATTGCTTTCTCTTTGTATTTTAGGAACAGAGTGTTGTTGTACCGCTCATTTGATTTCCCGAATCGGGTGATCTTAGCTTTACTCATTCTTCACTTTCATTTGTCCGCTTTTAGATTAATTTTCTTATTATTTTATGATTTCGGGGATCACTCTCTCTTTTTAGAATATATTTCTCTCACGTTATTTGGTATGTATTAGCGAATGAGCTTCTCTCTATCTTTATCTGCAATTTTCGGTTCATTATCAATAGAACTATTCTTGCCAATCATTGGTTTTACTAGATGTATAAGTATCTTTAACACCTTTGTCATACTTTCTCCTACATTGAATCACCGTTTTCATACGTCTGCTTTTGTCTTAATTGTTGGTCCTTTTTGGGTAACCCATCGATTATTTTTCCTTATAAATTTTGACTTGATTGTTTCTTTGCTCTGTTTTGTGTCTTGTTTTTTATTATCCTGTTGTGTTTTGATTAGTTCTAGTGTGGTAGTTTGTTAAGGTTGTACGTACGGTAGGCTGACTTGTTGAGTAGCTTTTTTTTTACTTATCCATAGTTTTCCTATGGTGATCCGGCATTGTTAATAGTTGGTGATGTTCGGTTGTGGTGGTTCAGGCTTCTTTTTGTGCGTTATCATGTTCTTGGCGTATTTCTCGATGTATTATTCTTATTTATATTATTTTCGTGCCCCCTTGTGCTAATGAACCCGTTCCCCCCGCTTCCTTTCCCTCGATTCTCAGATAGGTCTTTCTCCTCTTTCATTCTTGTCATCTTCTTTTCTAACTCCTCAACTTTCTCTCTCTAACCTCCATGAACTTCTCTTCCTCCCTATCGAACCCCGTCGACACAGCACCAGCACCCCTCATTTCGTCCACTATACCCACCGCACTCCCCTTTCTCTCCTCGTGTAACGTCTCCAAATCACCCGCTCGGCCGCATCGCACCAGACTACCATAGCTCGCCGCCGCAACCTCTTCGCGACTACCCAATTCCCAATGTCATTTTCTCTTTCTCCTGCATCTTTTTCTCTCCTACGTGTGGTGCGGTGTGTGATTTTTGGTCTTGATGGTTGTTGTTGGGACGTGTGTTTTGGTTGTTGTGAGTGAGTTGGGTTGGGTTGTTGCGGTGGTTGAGGTTTTCGTGGGGGTGAGTGTATGTGTTTGTTAGGCTGATGAGAGGTGAGGTTGCGGTGGGTGGGTGCGTGGTGGTGATGTAGGTGGGGATATCGCGAGTGGCGTGTGGTCTTGGTTTAACATGGTGAGGTGTGGCTGGCTGGGCTTGTGGAGGGTTGGGTTGTTCGTGGGTGGGGTCGGCTGGCTGGGTATGGCTCATCTAAATGTGCCTGGAAAGCTGTTGTTGTTGTGTGGAGGCGAGGAAGAGAAAATGTTGATAAAATATTGCGAACATGAGTTATTTTGACATCGCAAACATTTTTTGAACATAAACTATACTTTGTAAACATGAAATTAAATTGTCAACAGTACATTATTGGGACATGATCAAATCGTAGACTAGCTTAAATTGGTTAAACATATGTCCAAAATTGCTAGACATAAAGGGTAAAAGTGAGAACATGAATTCTATATTCTCACCTATCCTAACACTACAAAGAACCTATTTTAGCGACTGACACTAATTCAGTCGCTAACATAATCGATGGCGATACTGAGCTACAGTCTCCTATTTAGCGATGACATAAGTAGTCGCTACAGCGGTCCTAAAATGAGAAATCAGCGACTGCTGAGACATGAAACATTAAACTGTATCATTGCGCCCTCTTTAGCGACTTACTATAGTAGTGTAATTGTTCATCTTTTTCAGGAGTCAAATCAAATGAGTAGTAAATTCGAACTGTTCACCTTATACCATGAACTATTCGCTTTGCCACATCTTATATACTTGTTTTGTACTGTTAACTTATTTTATGTAAATAGTAAAAAAAAATAAAATCTAAAACCTAAACACCATCTAAATCAGTGACTTTTGAGTTTGTCAGATAATTCATATTTTGTAGACATCAATGTCATCAACACAACACTCTCATTCCCAAAACCCTAATCAAACCTAAACCTCCGCACTCCTCACCACCGGCACCCTCACCGCACCCTCCGCGCTATCTTCTCCGCGGACCTCTC
Organism: Bassia scoparia; assembly: GCA_008642245.1. NCBI lineage: Eukaryota > Viridiplantae > Streptophyta > Magnoliopsida > Caryophyllales > Amaranthaceae > Bassia > Bassia scoparia. The sequence goes on from SNQN01012880.1 coordinate 2,450, forward strand.
TCTCCTCCGCGACTCTCTCCTGCTCTAACTTCTCATCTCGTCATCCTCGTTTCTCGTTGTCGCCGCTGCTCGGTGGTGAATCCCAATCCCCGCTGCTCTTGTTGCTGCTGTCATTTGGGCCTCTCTGGCTTGCTGCTGTCTTTGGTATGTATTTTATTATATTTTTTTTTTTTGCGTTGGCCTTAACGCTCGTCTGCTGCTGTTGTGCTATTATTGCTAGTTGTTATTTGCTGTCTGCTTGCATGCTCGTCTACTGCTTTTTTTATACAATTATGTTGTTGTATTTCTTGTTTGCTGTCTGTTGTTTTCATTGTTATGTTAATTTGCTTAAATAGCATTTATCATTTTTTTTTTTTATCTTTTGAATTTCTGCTGTGTTTTGTGTTGCTAATTTTCAATTTCTAATGATGATGATTTGGGGATTTGGGAGATGTTAATGGTGAGATGTGAGTGGTGTGTTTTAATGCAATAGCACACCTAAGAGAAGCTATGAGAACAAAGATCAAAAGGAATGGGATTACACTTAACATTGATACATATACAACCTTAAAATGAATTAGACATATAGAACCTTACACTTATCTTATATATATGACATTATACTTAAAATAACTATATATGCAATTAGAGATATATAGCTATATTTTGGCTCTACTTTATTATGCTATTGGGATACCATTAACATGTCTTTGCAGTGCTATATATAAGATATAGGAGTATTATACTCAATTCTTATTTGAGTATCTTCGACATTTTTCAAGCTTGATGTAAGTTTTGATCTAATGAGGAGCTATATCTGAATTCTTGCACAGGTTTATTCCGTTATGGATTGATTAAAGCTTAGGTTCTATTAATTTGGGGTCTAATTTTTTGTTTGGTGACAATATGCTTGCATTTAATTCATTTCGTTTACGTTGCCCATTTTTGCAAGACTTTATTTACTCATATTTCTGGATGCAATATGATTAGTTAATTAGTGTACCAAATGAATTAATATAAATATAATAATGAAAATGATAAAAAATCTTTATGAACATTAATAATAACTATGATAAATTTAAAATTCTCTTTATAATCAATTCAGTTTTTGATTGCTCTCGACCTCATATTATTACGGGAGTACCTTGAAAATTATCGCCTAACATATTTGCCCCAATTTGAATGTTTGACGAAAATAATATTGATTTTTAAAGTTTGATATGAATTACTTGAATTGCTTCCAACCACCAAAAAATCTTGTCAAAACCTAAGCTTCAAACTCTCATTGTCGTTACAAGATCAGGCTTATATCATGCAAAGGCGTGAATTTATGAATATGAAGGTAGTATTGATTGCATATTTTGTGTTTAGGGTGAATTGTATGAGGTTTGAGTCAGTTTTTGAAATCATTATGATGTGTAGAGGTTAATTTGAAGCCTTTAATTGTAATGTTGTATCTTAGATTTGTATGCCTTCTACTTATGGTTGTTGCTATGTGTGGGATTTGGTGTGTATAATCAAATTTGGTTTTACAAGTGAAGTAATTTATTCGCATGTTTGGATTTGCCAATGTTTTGAATTTTTTTTGAGAATGTATTGTTTATATATTTACTAATGCTTTTTAACATTTTTAAAACCTAGGTGCTGGATCATCTTTTCAAGAATGTATTTAGTTAAGCATGTACTTTTAAGCTTTTTTCTGCTTTCAATTATTCAAAATTAGCTAAAGACATCCATTTAGGCTATATTGTTTCTACAATTTAGTTTCTGTTTCTAATTTCATTCTTTTTTGATGGCATTACTTAGATTTAGAAATTTATGATCAATCTAGTCGGATGGAATGTATATAGATACCAGGTCGATTACTAAAGAGAGTTGGTGACTGGGTAAGAATATTGTTGAGTTGCCAAAAGCCATGTTTATTATATTCTCAAAAGTCAGGTGTCCATGTTCTAATGGACAATAGGGAATATTTAGATGTTGAAGGTCAAAACATTGATACAAGAAAGATTTATTCAATGCTATTTTGATTGGGTATTCATGGAAGGATTTTACTGTGTGAGTCATCTAGTCCACAAGTTTAATCCTTTACTGACATGGTCATAGATGCAGGGCTCAGGAATAGAGCTGATTTTGTTGACAAGCTTCTGTTGTGAAAGTTCATTCGGCGAGTCTAAGATAGTCTGACATGCTAGGCCTCACAAGCACCTGTACGAAGGAGCATTATCGTTCTAAGACATGCATCGAAGATAACAATACTAAATGAGTCGTTACAATCTGCCTCATGTGTGTTGATGGGTTTGCAGTCACTTATTAGTTGATCAATTCCTTTGAAATGTAATGGAAAAAAGACTTTCTTGAGACAAAGAAGTTTCGATGCGTTGACTCCACATGAAAGATCACGCGTGTCCTAATGGGATGTATGTTGGTTTTGAGGGTTCATGCACATCCTTGGAATGTGCATTGATGTGGAGAGACGCATAACATGAACAATTCTAGAGCAAGCTGTTCGTAAGGTATGACTTTATTTTCCAATCCCCCAAGCTTCAAAGACTATTGCCACTTAATTGTTGCCTCGAGATCAAAGCATTCCCAAACCGTGGTAAGTGCGAAGTTAGCCTCCAAGTGTCTGATTGGAAGCATTTTGATCCATATTCAGATTTTGCGGCTGTACTGAACCTCTATGTTCGTTGGATTATGGACAGTGATTGCACACATGTCAATACGCTGCAAAAATACTCTTGTTGGCATTAGTCATTATGACCCCATATCCTGCCTCGTTTCATATGTATGAAGACACCTTTCATGTTCTTCCTTACTCATCCTGGTCCTAAGAATCCAAACGGCAGGCTTAGTATAGTATACATGCAACCATTTGATTCGGGAGCTTAAGGTGTGGGAGCTGATGACTATGACTTGAGCAAGCAACTATCACCTACGAGCAGCTCTGCGTGACATAGAACTTTCCCGCATATGAATGCTATCCGGCTAGACCTACTTCCGGATTTTTATGCTTTCCACTTTGTATGGAAAACAAAAATCTTTTTGCTTAGCATTGTAGGTAAAGTGTTCATGCGAGTTGATTTTCAGCGTCACTTCTTCCCAAAGAAAATCTTTCAAGAGAATGCATCATTTGCTAGAAACAATTAGGTTAGAACTGGTTTGGCTCCTTCTGAGACTATCAGGGCAACCAAATAGGAATATTAAAGAGTTTCCTAGCACTGAAGCACATTTCCCTAACAAGCAAAAAAGAGGTTAACGGGTGGAACAAACAGCATATGTGGAGCGTCTTGTGGAAAGATTTGATATTCGCAATAATATAGATTACAATGCAGTTGAGAGAATTTTTTCGATTCATTGATTATAACATCTTATTCATCACTAAACTCATGTATTCTCGTTTTTTTCATTGTCTCGAACACAATATAATCACCAATTTCACGTACATATTCTTCAGTCCAGTGTTGTCCCCCGAACCCCCAAATTGATCAAATCAAAACTACCCTAATCAGTCAATGACCAGAGAAGCAGTCCACATTAATCTCGCGCAAGTGTTTGCTCATCCCTATAGAACACACCAAATAGTAACAGAAACAGGAATGGCTAAGTCATAGAAACAGCCTAATACAATCTAGTAACATAGATCCATAAGCAACAAGGGGTGTTAAGTGCACCGATGCAATAATTGGCATGTTCTATATCTTAGTAACACACATAACTAACACCACTGTCTAGGGCAAGTGATTGCATGATGACGAGAAAGATATCAATCCAACACCCACTTCCCATTTTCTTTGTCACACTTAAACCCGCCATCCACCCATCACTTCCACTGATCAAAAACTATGTTGCAATTGGTATGTACTTTAAACGATTGATTGATAAAGCTTGGTTCTATAATTGGGTCTAATTTTTTATGTTCGACAAATTTAGAGTCACTCTTGACTAATTTGTTACCTTGAGTGGAACTTGAGATTTGTTAGTTTTCCTATATATATCTATATTGCATTTCTTTATTTTATTATCTTTACTTTGTGAAGGTGATTATGAGGATAAAATTGTTGATATGAAAGGCAAGAGTTCAAAGAACGATGATGTCTTCTTGGAAGTTGATCGGTGTCCAAAGAAGGGCAAAGTTATGTTTAGGTAGTCGTCCTCCCATGTTTACAGACACTATAACAAGAATTTAGATCAATTATTCTCATCATTGATTTTCTACTTGCACTTCAGTATGGGAAAGCAAAGTGGCAGAGGAGGAGGCAAAAAGGGCGAGGAACGCAAAACGTGGAGAAAGCTTGAAATTTGCTCAGCTACTAAGAAGCAATGAGAAAGAGAAGTTCTTATGGGAGAGGAGTTAAATGACTATATATTCACCGCTTTATTGAATAATAGGGTTACGATGATGTCATAAAAGTATGAATGGTGCCCAATGCCAATGCTGAAGGTTCTTAATATCCCTTTCGCTTACATAATGTATCAGTTTACATGTTTTTGTGAAAAAACCGTAACTTTTAACTAATACTTAAATGGAAATTTTTTGCAATCCATTGCTAAGAAGCTAACTTGATAGTTTTTATATTTTGTAAGTATGGATGAATGGTTGTTTTGACACAAATTTGGCTAGCTTTATTTATCTAGTGGTGATGTTTTTGTTTTATCGAAACAACCCAATTAAACAAGTAATGGTACTTTTGATGTAAGAAATATTAGATTGTTTATTTGAATTGCCAATTTTGTCAAATTTGTGGTAATGAGAATTTGTCTTGAAAATATTTAGGTAGCTCACTGCTATTATAGTATTTTTACCTATTCGCATTCCGTTTTGAGCAACTAAACTATCGGTCATTAAACTGTGGCGACGAACAGTGGTCTTCCCTCTAGTCTTTCTCAAATTAGCGACTTGTAATTGTCGCTCAACTAACGTCAGTCGCCAATTAAGCAACTACATTAGTCGCAAGACACTAGCTCAATCTTGCAATTGCGAGACTACCAAATCAAGTCCCACATACATTAGATTAGTCGCCTAATTAGCAACTAACCAACTTAGTTGCAAAACTAAACGTTTTTCATGGCCAAATCGGCAACTCCCAATCATTCGCCAAACATAATCAGTCGTCATTAGCAACTTACCATATCGCGAAACAAAACTTTTTCGGTCACTTTTTAGCACTTACCTAATCAGTCGCCATGTAGTCCAAAAGAGCGATACCCAAGTTTGTCGCTAATTGTGTTAGCGACTAGCCTGTTTGGCGACTACGACATTTTGGTACGCCTCAGTCATAAATCCAGTACGATGTGATTTTTCAGTCGCTACAGATTTAGGCGATTCGCTAAAAACCGAGTTTGTTGTAGTGTAAGCAGGAGTTCTCATTGTATCTCCCCTATACTTTAGTATAATTATATAATTATATATTAATAGTAATTTATATATATAATATATATGTTTAGGCTCATTTGAAAACACAAATTAGTTGAAAACTTAAAACTTTATCTTTGATTGGATTTGAGATGACGGTCCGATTTATCTTGATATACCTGCATTTCAATTGGGTACATTGAAGTTTAAAAGGACACGTGTAACTTGTCATCATTAGTAGCTAAAGCTTGTGTACCCCCTTACTGCTTGTATTTCCCTTTAAATGTAAATGTATCCATTATTTTGTTTTCACGTTTCATATAACATGGGTTTTCACTGATCCTGACTCTCTCTTTATTATATATATTACTATATATAGTTAATATATATATATTATGATATTATATATTATATATATATATCTATATATATATAATTATTTATATATTTTATTATTTATTTATATATATGTATATATTATATATAATATATAATCTTCATTTTTTTGCATTACTAATAACTAATAAGTAGGTATATCAATGCTAGCTTAGGATTACTAGTTTTATTTGCACGCATGATGCTTAGCTATGAATTGTATTTCATCAATTATATAAGATAATTATAAGTGTGGTATAAAATAAAATTTATAACTAATAAGCAATACATTTATTTAATTGTAACTGTTTTTTTCTTTTAATGCTGACTGAAATTTAAAAAAGCCATTAGAAATTCAATTCATTGTTTAAATTTTCACTATATTAACTAACTAACAATTATCATTTTAATCACATTAAGCAAATGGTAAGTTTATTACCAGTAATCATATGTTTAAAATTGAGGGTAATAGACTTTTGGGGGGGAACATTTCCTCCCCCTTCTCCTTTTTATAGAGAATATAGACCCATCGAAATTAAGCTATAATCATTTAATATATGTAGTGACTAACCATACTAAATTTTAACTAGCACATAAACGACCTATGTTAATATATAGTAATAATATAACACAATGTAAGTTAAGTTGTGTTGCTAGATGTTTGGATGGGAGAGGATTTGCTTATATAATGTCGAATGTGTAATTATTAGAATAATAGTCGCCTATTAATAATGAGTGTCCAGCATTCATGTGCGTTATTGATTATTGATATATAATGACAATATTTTTCAATTTTTACTTTTTTGAATTAGGTGTCTCAATTACATTATTAGATTGACCATATAATTGCAACACAATGACTTTAAATATTCATCTTTTACGAAAATTCAATGTCCAGATTCATTGCCCAATGATTAATTCACATATAAGTAGTAATAAAAGATTTCAATTTTTGCATAGTTTATTAAAATRATTGCATAATATATAATTAATGGTAAAATATCTTTAATTTAAATCWRTTTTTCAAATTTGCATTAAATTGTGATTATATTGATATTGAGTTGCTTGAAATGTTTTTTTAAAAAAATTTCAAAATTAAATTCATTAAGGGTAGAAACGTAAGTTCATAGGGGACACCATTGCTCCCCCTTGGCTTATATAATAGAGATTATCTATTAATAAAGGCTAGAAACTATAATTAGAGTGATCACTGAACACCTTGAAGATTCATTTTGTCAAAATATATCCTTATACAAAGTGTTATTCTTTAGTAAAGTCAATGTGTGTCGCTATATACACACACCTTAGATACAACATGAAATCACAAACAACTTGTTCAAGGCTTTGATTCTGGCGAAAGGCATCAACCAGATCACCAAAAATGATTGTCGTCAAAGACATACATGCATCATTCAATTATCATAATTCATATTGCCTAGTCAGTAGAATCTGCAAAGGAAAACAACTTGAATAAAGAACTTTGTTGACAGTATTTTTCCTCATTCTTAGTCTTTCGTTAATTCTGTTCTGCTGCATTGACAACGGAATAGATTGCCTCTTCGTCTCCCTTTCTCCTTGACTATTGCACCTATATAAACTGTGGGGACAACTGCCACTTAGTAACCCATTCACCCTACAACATTTCAACATTAACGAGATCAATTAAGTACATTACTCAATTTAGTATAAATCTAGGAAACATTCACCCGTGGGAGTTCAAATGACAACATAATATGAATCACAAATCATATCAAACTAAACTCGTCCACAACAATGCCCATTCTTTCTAGTAACACACTACACCTCTAGGGTCTGAAGAATTATTACGCCCCTCTTATATATTTCAGAAACTTTAAGTTAAGCATTAGATTCCTTCCCTAGCTCAAAGGGTCTTATTAACCCCCTAAATTTGGCAAAAGAAAATGAAATATGGTTTATAAACTATGAGATAAGATATTTCAAAATGATGTTTTCTTTTTGTAGAGCAATTTTTGGAGGAATCCATAAGGCCATGACCACTAAATGGCACTAATCACATCTAAACCCAACAGTCCATTTGCCACTGTTGTTGCATGATTTGTAGAGCAATCTTTGGAGGAATCCAACTATTGTGATACCTAGTAATACCTTACTAAAAACAAGTAAAGGTACAAAACTTAAAATAGAGCTTGAGCTCAATCCTCTCAATTGAATCCCTTAAGAGATCAATGAATCACAACTCAGCAATGCGTTCCTTCCCTAATGGCCTAATATGCCTCGAGATATACATTAACCATCTCATTAAATGCGGAAACTTACCTCATCAGCAAATATTAATTTATGCATCACCTACAAACTTAAGGGTTTGGAGTCATTCATCAAGAGATCGCACTGTAATGATATTTAGGTAATACTCTCTTGAGGTGTCGAGATTATGATTGTAAGTGATAAGACATGCCTTCTTCAAATCCTCTGCTTGTTGTTTCTCCAGCATACCCAAGGTGCAGCATACCTCCATACCCATTTCCCTGTCAGAAAATAGAAGATTTCCATTAAAAAGCATTGAAAAGCCAAGGGAAACCTATCTATGAGAAACCTTATTTTGCTTTTCAAGAGGGTGAGTGATATATAATATTTGATAGCACAACAAATAAATATAATTTAGTATAACCACCTTATCTCTTTCACATAATCAAGAATTTGGTTGAATTTAGTCTTCCTCCCTATTGTGTCCCTCCAAGCAACACCCATGCAATATTGTGTACTTCCAGCCTCGTTTTGCCTAACAGTTTAGTAAATAGACCAATAAACAATCAAGATATAAGTGAAAAATTAAATGCATACTGTCACTCATTATATGCAGGGTAATGAAAACAAAATAGAAATAAGTAACGTCATTTCATCACTTTGGGATTCTTAAATGTGCTCTCCTTTTATATCTTTTTTCTTAAATTTGCACATTTTATTTATGCAACTTTCTTATGCTGTCACCAGCCTATGAAACACAAACCCGAAACAAATGCATAAACAGGAGAATTGCCTTGTATATCTTCATAATCATTTTTCTTAGGATTCTAAATCTTTTGAACTGCTTCAAACTTAGTGGGTGAATATATCCCTGGAATCTAGATCTTGTAAGATGCTTTGCAGAGGAGGATAGATTCATTGCCTTTACTTCTTCACAGAGCTTCTTTTCCCAAGCATACAACCTTTCCAGGGTCAATGAATGGCTTCCAGTCAACTTGCCACCATWATCATCGAAGAGATTGTTCTTATACTCTGTCCATGATGTGGAGTTCTTGGAGGTTGAAGCTACTAACTTTTACAAGATGAAGACTGCAACGTATTGGATCAGTGCCATGTAATCGCTTGGATGAGTTTGTTCGAGTTTTCCACACATTGTAACATCATCTCTATTATAAGCCAGGGGGAGCAATGTGTGTCCCTATGAATTACTAAGTACCCTTAATGATTGATATTTTAAAAATATATATTAAATTTAAATATAGCTATAAACATTAACACATAAAAATGGAAATAATTGCTCACAAGTTTAATGCATTTATTCTAATAAAATAAATGAATATTAAACTTAATTATTTTATCAATTAATACAAATTAAGTACTCTTTATTACTATAAAAATATATCAAGTTCAATCTATTCAAAGACAAATAGTTGCTAAACATAATATAAAAATTATAAACAACCAAGTATACATTAATGAAACTATACTATTATTCTACAAATAAAATTCAACAAATGAGGTACCGATTATTTTTTATTAAATTATTGGCTTGAAATCATAGCATTCACTTCTTAAAAATAATTTCACCTACTAATTAATACTAAAGAAAAAGAAAATTTGGGTGGGAACCTAAGTCACAAGAAAAGCAAGGCAATGTAATTAGAATTAAAATGTTTAACATTTATTTTTTACTTTAGCAATTATGCAAAAAAGAAAAAAATTATCGCATAAAAATATTCAGCGATCGGCATTCAATACTAGTATTTAAAATAAGACAAGGGCACACCCCTAAAACGGCGCTTCAAAGGATTCATATCTTCATCCACACATTCTTCCTCGAAAATCCAAGGTTAGCTGTAGGGAAAGCTTCCTAAGGAACGAAACGCTTCAAAGGAATTCATATCTTCATCCACAATGTTTCTCCCCGAAAAGCAAGGTCAGCCGTAGGGGAGGCATCTACACTATCATTTACATACTTTTCCAAAAACTAGGTCAGTCGAAGGGAAAGCTTCCTAAGGAATGAGGGCTTCCAAAGGAATTGATGCATCTACAACATTCTTCTCCTGATAGCCAGGTTAGCGTAGGGAGAAATATCGCCAAGATCAGGCGCTTCGGAGGAATAATAGCGACGGGGCGGAGTAACTGTAAATTACTGTTGTTTTTGCAGGTACCAGGGAAAAGGATACTCAAGATCGCAGAACTTATTGAGCTCTCTCCATCCCGAATTGAATATTTGACTTTCATCTTACGAGAACAAGCTTCTCTCCAGACTTAGCCAAATGGGGCTTCTGTAGCACTTTAAAATGTCTCCCCAAATTGGAATAGCTAATGAGGAAAGTTACGATCTCGAAATAGATTGTGATTCCGTAAGTTACGACAAAATCATAAACCACATCCATTTGCACAAGTCAAAGTAAGTTGAGTTGAAATCATACATCGAGAGCACAATAATAGAAGGAAAGTATTTATTTTATTTATTTTAATTATTTTCTATTTTAGGCTTTTTCTTTTATTTAGGCTTTTGGAATATTTTCCGTAGCTTATTTTTCCTATTATTCCACTTTTCCTTTTTTTCTTCTCATTTTTCTGAGTTTGCCAGTATTTTTAGATTATTTTTTTTATTTTTCTTTGATTTTCTATGGTTTTTACAAGTTTTTTAAAATGATTTTCGAAACTAAATGAATTCAGAAATTCGTAGATAAATCCAGATAATTCGGGAAGGATCCGAAATATTCTAGAAGATTAATCTTGTCCACCAAGTTTATCCAAAAGTGGATAAAGGTTAATTGGATAGCAGATTAGATGCAAAAACACGGATATTAATTCTCGAATGAAAAGATAGATACAATTAGAAATTAAGCACGGATCACTGACGCGGCAAGCCACATCATCCACGCCAGCCACAACCGTATATACGGTCCAAGTGACCGTATATATGGTTGTGATGACCATATATACAATCCTCAGACGTTATATACGATTATCCTCCGTATGCTTGATTTTATATTTTGCCTATCTTTTCCCATACACCTATAAATACTTGCTCTCGGTGCTTAATCGAAAATCAACGAAAATCATCATATTAAGTGCAATTCAAAGCTCTCAAAAATCTCTTTCACAAATCACTCACAAAAAAACACAAATCATTCACAACATCCAAGTTTGTCGAATCCGTTGCAACTTTCGGAGTTGTTTTTTTGCGAATCTAGGTACAAAATTCTGATTCTATTCAATCTAACTCTCTCTCAAATTTTATCATTAATTTTGATTAATATAATAATTTTTTTTTTGAATTTCAATCATGTAAATTCATTCATTTTCAATCGTTTTTTGCCTTATCACAATTGTTTTAATCGTAATTGTCAATGGTAATGATCTCTTTTATTGTGATAAGCGATTCAATWAGGAGCAAAGCTTTGATACACTAACCATTTTTTGGTGTTGATAGCGATACAAGGTAAYTTTGATTTATATATTTGAGTTTTCTATTGTTGCATATTGATCATCATCGCATATGTATTATTGRTTATGCATGAGACACTTTTTGATTACTTAAACAAGAACGAAAATTGTTGAATCACATTTAATTCAGGTTAATCATGGACAAACGGACTTTAAGCGTGTTGAGTCCCTTAAGTTTTGAATGTTGATAAACCATTACAGGAAACAGGATGATTAAGTATGAATATAGTTGGTTCTGGGAACCAGCTAGTTTAGATACTTGTTTCCTCAGACAAGTTAATATTTATTGTGAATGCTTTGGAACTAAACTTGTTTGTTGCAGGGAACAGCTGATTACATGAAAAGCTCATTCACTGGTGCAGAACCAGTACGAGTTGTTTCCTTGATTGTTATGATGAAAACAGTCATATATCTTTTGTTGCATGTTAACATTGTTATATGTGCAGTATTAGATTGATTCCAAGACTTGAAGTGTGAATCCTTTCTAAGACATTCTAAGAAAGAAGCTGTGTTCAAAGATTGAAGTAGTTGAAGGAAGATTCAAGTTCTTGAAGATTACATGAAGATTCGAAGAATCGTAACTWAGAGTTTATTTTATGGATATTCATGTAATATGCTRTGTAGTATGATTGAATGGTAATGAACTAAGTGTCTTAAGTGTTTTGAGTATGTTGTGAATTKTGGTACAAAGCTTGGAATAGAATTCATAACACACTCAAGGAACCAAGRTGGGGAACCAGTTGTGTTCCTGAATGGAATATTGGCTACGGTTTTTGAAAAAGGGTTTTTCTAAGATATTTTAAAAGATATTTTGAAAAAATATTTGCAGCTGGAAATATAGATGAATATGTGTATATTGCCTTAAAACTTGGAGTATATATCTTGTTCG
>SNQN01012881.1:0-14735 GCA_008642245.1 Bassia scoparia
TTCCACAGCTTGAAAGACGGAGTGATCTGGATGGTTCTCTCCATTTGGGTTGCTTTCCTTTTCAGAAGATGGTGGAGTAATCCTTCCTTGTTTAGTGTGATCATCCCTTGAAGCCAATTRTGATCGCCTCCCCACAGARGGCGCCAAATGTTGTAGCAAGTCGATGCTTGGCAAACTACAATATTTCCTCTGCTGCAGGGTTGAGAGAAAGGGTGGAGGCTTCCCGTCAATGCTACTTCAAAAAAGCTAACCTTGGCTTGGAATCTCGAGATGGCTTGGCTTTTCAAGTCCCTCGGGGCTCCTTAGCACTTGTAAGAAGGAGAATAATCCTTTTCGGATTATCTCCCCTCCGATYCCTAAGTAATGGAAGGAAGAAAATAATAAGTGCAATTGAATGTAGAGAGTGAAGTTAGAGAGAGGAACYTCTATACTTGCTTAAGTATGAGTAAATGCTCTCAAGAGTAAGAAAATTGTGTGTGAAAATGAGGTCTCCCATGGGGTATTTATAGGCATTTGCCTTGTACCATGGGAGCTAGCTTCGATGTGTGACACTTGTCACCACCCTAAGCGTAGTTGCATCTGTTCTTCTTGCTTAAGCAGTTTGATTTACAYTGCTCGGTCTGTTTCCAATTGAAGTTGTACGGATCATTTTCCACTTGACTCTTGACACGTGGCGTGGAATCCCTTGCCATGTTGGATTCTTGGGGCCATCCAAAGGTCYACACGTGGCATGTGGCATTTAAGTGCCACATCAGGTTGAGTTTGAATTATTGAAGTGAGTATGTAAAGGTTATGATTCATATGAGTAAGTAGGAACAAGTTCAACTTTTGCCCAAGTTTCGTCAATCGTTTTAATTCGCAATCTTCTTTATTAGTTTTAGCATCAAGGACGGAATATGATTTTCTTTTGTTAACTTCGTTACCACAATCAAACCCCCCCCCCCCCCACCACCATCATGTGTTATCTTTGATTTGTAATTATTAATACGAGTAATCAGAATTAATACTTAACAAATCAAATAACAAATTTCTTTAAACAAACATTTCCCAGTGGATTTGACCCTTGCTTGCCATGATATTCATTTGTAATCGAGTAGGTGTAATTTATCTTTGTTAGGACTTTTTATTTAGCGACTAAAAAAGCCTACATCAAGTCACATATAAACGTCATACATGAATTGGTAAAAAGTAAATGAAGGATGTATGGCTTGCTTTCATCCTAACAAATCGAAAAAACTAGAAACAAAATCAAAACAATACTAACAAAATAAAAATCTAAAAATAAACAAAAATCAGAAATTTTCTAGAAAACCAAAATAAAAAATCTGGAAATTATTTTTTTTTATAGAACCATATTAGACAAAATTGAAAAACAAGCTTGAGTTGAAAATTCCGGAAAAAACACGAAAAATTCTTGAATTTTACAAAACAAAATCCAAAAACTAAATTGCAAATGTGAAATAAAAACCAAAAAACAACTAGAACGAAACGCTCGAAAATGAAATAAAAAAAACTCATAAAAGCAAAAACAAAAAACGATTTAAAATACCCTAGATCTATAAAATCAATGATAAAAAGCTTGAAAATTAGAGCAATAATCCTAGTAAAATGAAAAAAAAACAAAAAAAATCAACCAAAATAATAAATCTTTAAACGTTGTTTGTTTCAATTGAAAAAATATAAACAAATCTAAAATGAATAAATTGAAAAACAACAAGTAAAGATGTGAAACTAACCAAGAAGACGTACTCACTCCAATTTGCTTCAAATTTTGTCGATTTTGCTGATTTGATAAGATGAAAAAATTGAGTACACAAATTGAGAATTGGATATGAATGAAGAGATAAGAAATAGCGGAAGAGGGTGCGAAAAGAAAACTAGAAATGGAGAGAGGGATGACAGAGAAAAGAGAAAGAAAGAAAGTATAAATTTATGTGTGCGAAAGAAACAAGAGAAATAATAAATAGATAGCCTAGAAATAGCATACATTAATATGTGCTTTTTCTTTTTAATCTAAGTCACGGATTGCTTACCCTCTTATGTATAGTCACTTTTGCTAACTTTGAAACCGGGTGATCGAAAAACCGGTTTCTTAAATGAACTATAAGAGAGGTTTTTTTTCAATACCCGATTTCTTAAACTAAGAAACGAGTTTAATCATTCCAACAGTCTCTTAAAAATGGTGATTTATCCATTTTTGTAGTGTGTCACATCAATCTAATAACATTCATTGAACCATGATTAATGATGGTGAATGTTCATCCATTAATTGGCAAGGTAAAATTGTGTTTAATTCCTAAATTCCGAAAAGCAAGAATGTAAATATTATTCTTTTTCATTCAAATATAAATCTATCACTTAATTGATTATTATCTATTAGTTTAATTGGAGGTCTGCTTTCCCAACTCAAAACCCTAGCTAATTTTAGAATGGGTAAAATCTTTGGTCGAGCAAATTATTGTGCACAAGTAGTTCTTGGATAGTTGATCGGATCTGATCTGAATGGTGGTATGTGGCAAGTGGGTATATGGAATGCTTACGGAAGCTGGGTCATATGCTTCGCGAGCTTTGGGAGAAGCTCAGACTAGTTTCAAGTGTCTTCTACGCTGAGTTGGTCGGCGGCCCTGTTGCTGTATCATATGCAACTAACCAGGAAGTTTTCTTGATGGAGTTGTTGTATGGCACAAGCTAGCATAGATACATATCGGTTTGCAATTGGCTCGTAGTTCGAATTTTGCAATTTTTGCGTGAGTATGTTTGTTGTTAGTCACTCAATTATATGTAAAACTTGTGTCATCAAATTATATAGCAAACAGGAAGTTCCTCAATTATATATGTGTAATTTGTGATCAACACATTAGATGTTGTTGAATTAAAAAAAGGAAGCAATGATCTTTCTAATCTAATTTAGTACCAAATTAAAGAAAAAGGATCAAACACGAACAAGTGAAAAAAGAAAAAGGATTACGTAAATAAGGGGATTCGAGGGAAATAAGGGGGATTTTGCAATAGTAGGGCCAATTCAAGGAAAGGTTAACCATAGTTTTAGTTTTAAAGGGTATTGATAGTGCTTGAAAAAATTTAAGAGCTTATTAGGTAATTTCATAACTAAAACGTTTATTAAGTAATGTTTAAAAAAATGTATTTATTAGTAATTGTTGAATAATTTTCCAAAAAAAACTACTAAACATTATCCATTAAATAACGTCAAAGTGAATTTTTTCTCCAGTTTGTATGCGAGTAGCCTTGAAGTCCATCAAGTTTTTCCTTGTCAACTTGAAAACAGTTGTACTCTGGAGTAGCAGACTGCAACATAGACATGGAAAGTATAAGAAGATGTTAGTTGCAAAAGCGGTAAAATTAAACGATTTCTGAGGAATGATTTTTCTCAAGTTACCTTAATGTGATAATTAGTGTGAAGTTTCTGCAATGCTTTTGCAAGATCAGCGATGGTGTGACAGTATCCYTCATTGAATTCGCCGATGAGACACAGCTGCAGAACGAACTGCGGGAAGAAAACATAGAGTAATCAACAGTAATAATTAATGAGACTTCAACCATAGAAAAGCTCAAACATACCTCCACACAATTTATCGGATCCTTTGGGCTTTTGGATGTTGATAAGTCATCAAATGTTTCCTCCTCTAGTATTGCAGAAAGATTTTCATACAATTGCGTGTAACTCGAAGACACCTAAATGTTAATTATACATCAATCCAATTATACTCMTTAAATTGTGCAAAATATTACTCAAAAAACRATGATGGAARGCTAACACATGACATACTCAATCCAATTTATGCCGTTTGTTTCGTTTATGAAACTGTTATTATTTAAACTTGTTAATTGTAAATATACTTTTACTATCTAATWGTGGGAATTTGCTACCAAAGTAAAGCTTCATGTTTTCCATGAGTGTTAATTCAAGAGTAGAGGAGTTATTTGATTGCAGTGAATTCAGAAGTTAACAAGTATGACACGGTATATAGGTAGACTAAGAGTAGACGAGTAATTTTTTTTGGTGCTAAGAGCCCATACAGAGATCAAAATAGATTCCACGATCTCCTAGAACTGAAATGCTGAGCACCGAATACCCAAGATGTTGTTCTCCAACAAGCAACGAAACTGACTCTGTAAACAACCAAGAGTCAAATTAAAATTCATTGAAATAATAATGAACTCATGTAAAGCACAAGAAGATTGAATAATAAGAAGATGGAACTTACCTTCAACGACTAGCGCAATACGCGGCTCTTCGGCGCAGCACGAGACAGCGCCCCATTGAGTCCAAGCATCGTACAATTCCATAACTTGAGAAAGCTTCTTTTACTTGATGGTCATCATCACGCACACAATCTAATTACCCGATAATGTATATATTATGTTAGGTGTACCAGATCATGTGTAAATTATATAAAAAAAAACATAAAAAACAATAAATAATCCACATGATATTAACAGCTTTCATACAAAATGATGCCACTAATAAAGAACGACGAAGTATAGATTTTTTTACCCGGAGAGTGAAATGGCAACGCTTATCGTTTTTAATGCTAAGAAAGTAGCAGAAAAATCTGAGCATTGTAAATAATAAGAAGGAAACTTGGATGTTAGATAAAATGATAGCAAAATGTGATGTCCGATAAACAGGTTGAATCCGACGAGGCAGAGCAACGGAAGCGGGTTAGGGTTAAGAATGCCCGAATAGGCGCAGCGCAGCGAGGGTAGAATATTTACGTTGACGACGAGATGACGGAAATGAAGACATGATTTTTTTGAAGAGATGATTTAGAAGATTAATGCGTTTTATTAGAACATCTTGAATTTGATATTGAATTTGATCGCCGGAATCCAACAACCAGACCTGTGTAAGTATTGGTTGAAGTGTTTACGGCCGATGCTGCCATTGCTCTTCAATTCGAGAATAAATTATCACCTATGCTTTTGCGTCTCAGAAACTCATATATGTATATAGCCAATTATAAAGCAATATATATGGGCCCTTATTTATGGGGCCGTTACGTGTCACAGAATGTATGTGTCATGTATTTATATTTATTTTTTTAAAAGTTTTAATAAAATTTTATTTGTTGTTTTTAGATCTAATCCGTAATGGTATTAAGTTGTTAGATATCAGTTAGTTTTATTTATTTTTTTATATTTGTTGTTTAAGTTATTTTATTATTTTTATGAGATATATTTTTATTTATATTTTCTATTTAGTGATGTTATTAATTTGTTAGATATTTCATTTTAGGTAAATATATATTTTTTTATTGCTCTTTTTGTATTTAATTATTTTATTTTCTAATTTTTAATAGTATTCTGGGGACAAAAGGTCTTCACAAAATTATCAATGTGTTTTGATTTGTATATAATACATAGATTGAAAAGAACTTATCGAATAGAAAATAATGAGAGCAGCAGCATAACAACTTCAATACCATCATCTGCTCCAGCTCCACCTACGCAGGTGGAGATGGTTGTTGGAGTCGATCACATTGTAGTTCATCGTCAAAAACCGCCTCATCTTCTATTCTGTTCTTGTCATATCGTATCCTACCCTTCCTGTCCCTAACCCTAAACCCGGCTTCCGCTGCTCCCCGTCATGGTCGATTTAATTGTTTTCTTTGAAAAACTTGAAAGAGCACTTTGACTTATCCCACCTTACTCAGAAAATCACCTGATCCCGAAACCCAAGGATATGCTGCTCTCGCGGAGTATCATGAGAAACTCAAACCGGTTAGTCATATGACAACGGATACATCTCATTCCATATATTACCCTCTTAGGTACTCTTGCTCCTATCCCGCTGTTTTTTTTTTTTTTTTTTTTTGTGGTGTCTATCTGTTACAGTATATATTATATTCAGAGTCTCAACATTAACTTAATGGTTTGTGTTGGGTGATCCGGTTTAACATCATCAAATTATTAACGGAAGTAATCTGTTATATATTATTAGAAGCTAAATAATTTTTGATGATTTATTTTTTATCAAATTAGATATTTTTGCAAGAGAAGATGAAGATGCATGTGTGAAAAGAAATTAAGCACCATTAGCCGTCAGTCACGCATAAATGGATGATACTATTTAGTTGATCCTGGGATCTGATCGCAATATTTCTTATGCGTCTATTCAAGGGTCAGTTAACATGAAGCTCTCTCTTCTTATTATAATTATTATAATTAATATGTATATTGTCTAATTTACAATATTAATTTGTCTGAAATAATAATACTCATGTAATGCTTTTTGGAGAAAAGATCGTTTGATTTTATGCTTCTCTCAAGTCTAGTCCTATCTTCTTTCTCTAATTTACTACTTGTAGATTTTTGTTCGTAAAATTGTTTACCATTTAAGCTTCGATCAGATATTATGTGTTATGGTCGTGTTTTGTATTAGATTCTAAGACCTGGTTGCAGCTATATTGGGATTTAAGTAAGTTTACGACCTTTGATTTATCCCCAACGGATAACACAAAGCATAGAATCAGTTGCTCGAAGGTACTACTGTTTCTTTTTGTTTAATTGTTACTATATCAGTGTGTGTTCTCTTTCTTTCTTGCATACATTATTTTATTACATGAGATATCAAACTATATCGATTAAGATCTACTCATTTCATATATTCGTACAAGTATTTTATATCCTGTTTATGACTTTATTAAGGAAAGATCAAGTTTCATAATTGAAAGTCATATCACTCTACAATAAGCATCAATAAAAAGTAAACATATAATCAAATTAATTCATGTAAAATCTTCTTCAAATAAACTATACTGATTCGAGACTAGATCTCACGATGAGTGTAGTCGCTGGTTGTTGCTGAATTATGCAGCCTTCTGTTAGTCAATCCATCTACTCACATAGTTTTGGATGAAAACTCATTACTTGACCAGTTGACCATTTGAGAAATTAATTTATGTAAAATGTTAAACATAGCCCTTAAGCTATGAATAAAAAGCTAAAAATAGTAATATTGATAAAATCTAATATTATATATATTGATTTGATGTTTTTGTCATAAATTCACAATTTTTTACCATTTTAGGAACTATATATCATATAATAACCTTAAGGCTACATATATACATGTCTTTAATTCCTTGATATAGATTCATCATGAAATTTCACTAAGTAAATTAAGATAGTATAAGTTCGTAATCGCATTCTCATGTAGTTTTCATAAATGACCCTGCTTATAAGGTATGTCATTTCACATTAATTATTTAATTTATTGATCTTATGATACTTATCTAAACTTATTGTACTTATGTTAATCTTATTTTGTGAAAAACTTAGAATTACTTTTCTGAATTCAATAAATACTTAAAATAAGTTGAAAATAYCATATTTACTTGGAAAAGGTGACACAAATAAGTTGACCTTTCACTGGTCCATCAAAAATAAGTCACTCTTTGAATTATCCCCTAATAAGTTAACCTGCTATCAATTTAGCGTTTGATTAAATTAAAACTAAATGTGATGTTAAAATTTAAGAGAAATCTAAAATTTCAAAATGAAAATTTGGAGATGAGAGATTATTTTTCTTAATGATGCCACATGTCAATTCTAATAAATATTAGAGATATGATGTGGCACAATTTTAGATTACAAGATTGTTTTTAAATATTAGTATAGAGTAAAGATGTATGGAGTATTTTGGTTTTGGCAATTTCAAATGTCAATGGAATTTTGGRTTGAATTGAATTTTTTCTGAARAMAATTTTATTTAACTYATTTTTTAATATGTATGCTAACAAAACCATTTTCTTTCTTTTCCCATAGGTATATCTGAAATTTAGAGTTAAAGATCCCSTAAGTTTTATTGACAAAGGCATTCACACCCGCCAAGATGTTGAGACAATACTAAAGCAGTACTCGGCTTTGGAGGGAAAATTAAGAGTAACAATCACAACTTAAACCTTATAATAAGCTTGTATTAATATTTTTATAGCTTRCCTCCCGATTTCAGGAAATCGTTTCTCATCCCCACCCTTATTGCTCTCTTACCACCAAAAATATTATTCATTATATATTGCCTTTGCTTTATTTCATTTGTTCTTTCGAGTAGATGCTATTTCTGAGTATTGTGGGAGTTGTCATCATTATCATTTGGATGGTAGTTATAGAAAGATATGGATTGGTTAAATTTCATTGGAAAGTTTTTGCTTACGCATAATCCGCAATGTTATGGAAATAGGATGATATATGATGATATCCTTAGGTAACAAAACTAACTAACCAGTATGCTAACTATTTTAAAATATGTGGCTGATTTTTTTGGAGTCTTTTTTTGTGAATACAAGATAGATAGCCTTATTATAAAGTGGGTTGACGTAATACCCAAAAAAATAAAACTTTCCAAATGATGATATTCCTTTCATGATAGAATATTTTGATAAAGATCAAGATTTGAATGGGGAAAGGATATACATTTATAGGTGGAAAATGTGAAAAAAATTATAAAATAAAATATGATCAATAAAAAATAAAAATAAAAGAAGGGACGAGACTAGAAGGTAACTTTTTGTACACTTACTCATTTTAAACACTTGGAACACTTGACATCTAGACCTACCATTACCTTTGTAAGCCCTTGACAGTAAGGGTTAATATTCAAGACAAGGAGTGAGTCCTAAGTAGTGCTCCTATATTTTGAGAGGAACATCACTATGTTTGTGATGCTTCCCTTATTATTATCCAGGCCTTTGGGTACATTTATGGCTATAACTTATTCTATCTACCCAGTTCCAGTCTCATTTTATCATGTTTTTCTCTTAGGTTAGCTTGGTTATATTCAGCAATTTGATTTTCAATCTGACAATCTAACCTTTCAAGTCAGTTTATCCACTTATATCTTAAGAGTGATGTCGAATGTGATATATGCTTTACTCTATAGAGTGATGCACTGGATATTTAGATATGCAAATTTGTAGAAGTTATTGTCACAAAAAATGGCACACATTCAAATTAATACCCAAAATAATGTACCTGTTTGCTTGCTCCAGAGAATTTGAGAACACAAGCTACAGCTGGTGCACATATTCAGCTTCTGCTTGTAGAAAGATCAACATGTTTTGCTTGTGGAACTCCATGATACCAAGCATGGCGCTTAGAAATTGGAATCATACCAGTGTTTTACATTTGCGTTTAACTAAATCTCCTACATTAATCCGCATCTGTAAATCCTTTAAGGTCGAACAGTGACACTTTCGAGAGTAGAACAAACATAGGTCTCATTCCCTTTCAAGTACCTCAGTTTCTTTTCATAGCAGTCATATGAGATTCTTTGGGATTTGATTGAACCTAGCAAACACAAAACCTGAAGCATATCTGGTTCTACCAGCAGTAGATATAACTTAAGAACCAATCATACTGATATTGAGTTTGATTGACATCTTACCATGTGGTCTTCATCTAACCTTGTTCCTGTTCCCGATTGGAGTTGATTTGTCTTGTTGTTCAGACCATATTTTTTAGAGTTCTTCACATTCTTTTTGTTATGACATTATACCTTTTTGTTGTTTGATTTGTAATTACCCAGATTATTTTTTTAATCTCATACTCATTTTTGGAAATTCACTACTCATGAGTTGGCAAACTACTTACATGAGATTCATTAGTTGCTCCAATAATAATGTCAGTTGCATATATTTGACAATTAATACATTAGTTCCTTTGACTAAGGAACCAATTCCTGTCAACCGTACCCCTCTGATATAAATTTGTTAGATAGAAGAATTTTAAGTCTTTCATACCATGCCCGCGGAGCTTGTTTCAACTATTATAGAGCTTATCAGGCTTGGAAACATGGTTAGGGGAAGTCTAGGGATTTTCAAACAGCGGGTCACATAGCGTCTTCGTGTTCAAAATCCATTAGAAAAGACAATCTTGACGTCCATTTGGTACAATCGACCCATGAAATCTGCAAAAGCAATAAATTACGAAATTGATTTCGTAATCTAGAACAGTTGTAAAAGTTTCATCGAAATCAGTACCTTCTTGTTGGTTATAGCCTTTTGACAACCAACCATTGTCTTGTTCTTGGTAATTGTTCCGATACTCATCCAAGCTTGTTCCTAAACACCCACTTAAGTCCATGACCTTTTGGGATTTAGGTTTAGGTTTCAAGGTGTCATACCTTGTACCTTTCAAAACTGGTTTGTTCATCTTGATCGAACAATTTCATCTGCTCTCTTCCAAGGCTTCTGATGATTTCTCGCTCAATGGGTGGATAGGGAAGATGAATGCATTGTTCTTCATTTGAGATCTGTTTGAGTTCCTTCTCAATCTTACTAGGATCGGTTCCTTCATGCTTTCGTGAACATTTCTGATTACTACTTCGTTAGGATCTCATTTTATATGTGAACCCATTCCTCAATTGTTCGAGGACTTAGTTCCTAAGTTTGTTAATCTCCCTCACTTGGACTTTCTCCTTGCTTTTCTTCGACTCTTTTCATCATTTCATGGGTCAGATTTGTCCATAGGAACTTTTAGACCAATCATCATGGGACCCTACCTAGGTAGGGGTCCTATCATGACATGGGTGTAAAGATGCGTTTTGGTGTCCAATAATATTCTCTTTATTACCAAAAAATATATTAAACGTATATCATATATTTTCTTAGGCATTAATACCAATAATTTATACTCACTCTAATTTCACATATAATTTTATTAAATCATGCATCACGTGGATTAATTCTAGTTTTATTAGTGTGTCACGTCAATCTAAATCAAAACATTTTAAATAAAAACAAAAAGATCGATGTCTATCAAGCTTGTGTTGACGGTGATTTTTGACTTCACACAAGTTAACACCCATAATGTATTTTGGTTCGTTGTGGGGGTTCCCTCTCTGTTACTAGTTATAATGGTAACCGTTTACGTAAGGGCTCCCAAGCAAGTAGGCAAAGATTAGAAGAAGGTTGTTAGCTTTGGAGATTAATGTAGAGTAGTGGAATAGACTCAAATTATAAGACAACATGTTTGATAAAAGATGAATCAAAAGCCTTCATTAAAAAGTAACACGATAGAGTCAAACTAACTGCATTACAAGAAAAAATCATACCTCCATGATTATACAATTGGAAAATAATAGTATCTAACTATTGAACATGGTAGGCTACATTAACTAATCACTCTAAATAACTTCGCTGACTAAGCAAATGTACCCAAGGAAAGTTAGTAAATAGCGAAGAAAAGATATATTTGATGTGTTGTTTATCAAACCTCCAACCTTTATTTATAATGTTCATTGAGTAATATCGTGGATAGTAGTTACGGTTACATATAGCAATCATGAGGCAAAACCCGATCACAATATAAACTAAAACTCATTTCCATTTCCGGGAACAATGATGGATTTACAATGTCATCGAATTTTCCAATCTATTTAGATAGGATGGATCATAAAAACTGAAAAACCTACTAACCTTGAACCGTTTTCCATCCAAATGAATCACACTTTTGTCTTACTGTGCTTCGAACGAATACTACAAGAGGGTGTGATTGTGTACTGAGTTCCTATGAAAATTTTTTCGAAATAAAAAAACTCCTAATGAATAATGGGAGGAGACAAGCACTTTCGCACGAGGAAAAACTTCCTGGGCCCAATCAGGAAGGAAAAACCTGCGACCATTAGGGATTTTAACTCTAACTCTTTTCACTATATAGCAGTGGACGACTTTGTATACACATCCTTATACGACTCGGCCAACTTGAGTTCCACTAGAACCAAGTTCCAATCACAGTTCCCTCTAACTGTTTTGAAACTCACTGGACTGTCCACTAAGTCTTCTCTTTCTCCCTACACTGCTAACTCAATCCTAACTCAATACTCTCTCAAGTCACTCAAACCTTGGTACAGGTAACTCACCAATTCCCCCTTAACCCAAAAAACCAAACTTACAGAATGTTTCAAACTCTTAATAGGAAACAAGGACAAATGACTTAGATTAGATTTAGAAAACTCTATTTACGCTTCAATCTCTTTATCAGATCTAACTGTCAATTTTTCTCCAACACTTTAAAGTGTGTTTTATAATAGGTTTCAAGACTTTTTCACCAGGTGAAAATTAATTGTGTTCCATTACTCCAACTATCAATTGATGATCCTAACTAATAGTTAATTGTTCCTGGCATATCCTATCCCACTTAGGGCTGTTAATGAGCTGAGCCTTGCTCGCGAGCTACTCGAGCTCGGCTCAATGGGCTCGAACCTCGAGGCTCGAGCTCGGCTCGGTGAATAAAACGAGCCGTATACACGAGCATATGCTAGGCTCGACTCGAAAGCTCGCAAGCCGCGGCTTCATTATTTATTTTTATAAATTATATATAATCATGATGTATTACATTTTGAATTTATTAAATAAATTATTATTTTTTTTAAAAACCTTTCCACATTAACTAAAGCCAATCCTAACTCCAAGCAAATAAACAAGACTTACTTGCTGTGTTAATCTTATTTGGATTTAAATTGTTTTAGACTTGTAAGTTGTGATGAAATATTTGCAAGAAGTATGAATTTTTGCGTTTATGTTTGATATTTACTTGGATTTGGTAGAATAGTTTGTGGAAATGTTAAGTTGAAACTTGAAAATTAAAAATTTTAAAGTAGAGTCTTTTCAAAATTAGTTAAACAGCTTTATGTTCCCTGCAAATCATTCGACTAAGATACAACTCTATCCACTACCATGTTTTATGGTCAGATCGATAGAAAGTGGGTATTTTAATTTGTTTCATTTAAGATTATTTTCCAAAACTTTTATAAACTTTTTGATAAAGATAAAATTGATATTTAAACTCATAAACAAATTTTATCTTAACTATTCAATTTTAAATCTCACCAATTAAATACATCTTTACATGGAGTGAGATATAATATTAAACCTAGTTCCTTTATATTGGATCTATTTCCTTTTGCATTGGAAACTAGTTCCATTCGGTGGACTAGTCCATTTAATCTGGACCTCATTCCATTTGTATAGGAACTAGTTCCCTGGACTAGTTATTATATCTTCATATTGAATACTAGTTATTAGTTCCTTTTATATTGAAACTTTTTCCATTCCCAAGTTTCCTTTTTTTCTGTAGTAGTGACAAACACCAAACAAACATTAGGCCCATTTCCCTACAGCATTTAGCTAGTACATGGGCTTCACTACAGATGACGACTAACCTTTACCTGACTAATAACATAATTGAAACTATATACATAAATCAGATGAAGTCTAAGATATGCGGCACACAACAGGAGTTTTGGTTTCATGCAAGCAATCAACATGACTGCAATTCAGTCCAGAATTCTCACACCATCAGTGGTTGTGGTATGAACTTCCATTTAAAGCCATCACACAGGCCCAGGAACTCTGCCTGAGTAGCATCGAAGCCCATATATCGACTACTTTCGCGGAGAGGTAGATCCATCCTTTTAATAACCAGCCAATACAGCTTTTCCACGGTAGAACCTTAGCTTTTCAAGCCCCATCCACGATCACAACCAAAACTCCATGACCCAGCTTGTCGATAGCTGCTTGTAGTAGTTTGGTCCCAGCATCTGTAGTAAGATACTTGTAGTCTTCGAAGGATCACTAAAGTTTTGCTCCAGTAGTAATTCCCCCAATGCATTCTATTAAGACCGTATAGGGATGAATGTCAGTGTGGAGGGACATTCACGGCGTGTCGATCGCTACTGTACCGCTACTATTGCTGCGTCGTTGTCCAATTTGCGCGGTGGTCTCAACTCTGTTCGTTGTGTGTTGCGAGTGCCTAGCGCTGCTGCAGTTGCTACGTCTCTACTCCACCTCCACCCGTAGCCCAGCCAGCCCACGGCACGCAAAACAAAAACAAAATTGATACAAGTACTTTAATTACCTCAAAACGCACAAATTCTCGGCACAAACGAGCCCTTTCGACACTTCACCAAAGCAAAGAGAGAGTGAGGCCCACGAATGCTGATTGTGATTAAAAAAAAAATGGCAATAAAAAAAACAAAGAAAATTACTGAGAACGATGCTGAAGCTGAAGGCGAAGAGTTTGAGTGTGAGAGGAGAAAGAGAGTTGACTTGCTGATGATCGAGGGAGTGAGGGAGGCCCGAAAATAAAAAAAACGAATGTGGGGCCCCCACATCATAACGAAACAGTTAGGACCTCGTTACTGGTGGGAGTTTTTAAGAAATCCCAATTAAAGGGGAGTTTTTTTAAAAAAAGTTAAAGGTGGGAGTTTTTAAATTTAACAACCCTAAAAAAAAAGGGGGTGTTTTTTTGATATATCATAAAAATTCCATGCATAATTTCTGTCTATCTGTATGATCGACTTGAATTTTCTAGTTGTTTTTATTCTGTATTTATTAATTTTCTTATTGATCTTGAACTTTCCTTATATGTTGAATATGATCTTAACCTTTTTTAAATAAAATATTTGAGTGCTTAAATAAGTTGCATTGAACATTAGTCTATCGTAAGAAATCCAATTCATCCCAAAAAACTCAAAAAGGTATACAAAGATATATCCAAGAAGTTGAGCATAAATACAATTTACGTTGTTGAGTTTTACTCAATTATATATGGTACCCCCCAATCTGCATCATAGCTAACTTTTTATTTGTTTTGAGAAAAACTATTGCACAGCATGTTCTTCCAAAGTTGGACCATGATGGATACCTTAACTTATCCACCTTCTCCTCATCAAACTCACATCTCTATGGTCGATGCTTAAGCTCTGCAATCAA
>SNQN01012883.1:0-11542 GCA_008642245.1 Bassia scoparia
AAGATGAGAAGGTTGAGAACAATAAGCATTTGGAATAAAAGGCCAAGTTGGAACTTCTTAATATGTGCACGATACATGCGGACACTAGTCATGGATAATGTTGGGTTAATAGAGGTTTCTTCTGATATTGGACAGCTTGTACATCTAAGGTATCTTGATCTGTCAGATAATGAAATTAAAGCATTGCCAGAGTCATTGTGCAAACTTTATCAGCTACAAACATTAAGACTCTTACGCTGTAATAAGCTAAAGAAACTTCCCAGAAAATTGCATAGGTTAGAAAACTTAAGATACATAGAAACATCAAATCCGGTGTTTGCATCAAGAGGACTACGAAAATTAACAAGCTTGCGAGTCTTACCTCATCTTCAATTGCGTGATGGAGAAGGATGGATCACTGGTGAACTAGGATACTTGGATCAACTTACGGGTGTTGTGTGCATAAGTGGTCTTGAGCATTTGAAGAGCAAAGATGAAGCAAGAAAAGCCGGTTTCAAAAAGAATGGTAAGATTCGTAAGTTAAAGATTTCATGGGGGTTAAATAGTGAGGGCAAAAATGACGAGGATGTTTTGGGAGGCTTGGAACCTCACCCAAACATAGAAATGCTACATATAGACAGATTTAAGGGTGAGATGTTTCCTGAGTGGATAATGACGACAATGAGTGTGAAACAAAGTGAACATCCAACACAACTTATCTATCTCACAGAGGTGAAGTTAAGTAATTGTATATTGTGCAAAAAACTTCCTTCACTTGGAGKACTACCAAAGTTGACTATCTTGAAGCTAGAAGAGTTTGATAAAGTGGAATGTATTGGGGATGAGTTCCATAAAAACGAGAGAAACATTGATGATGGAAAAGTAGTATTCCCAGCTTTAAGAGAGCTTCYAATTATAAYATTCAAAAATCTTACTAGTTGGATGATTTCGTCAACAACACTAGCATCAAATGCATTTCCAAGGCTTGAAACTCTATGGATAGAAGATTGCAAACAACTAAAAAGTGTGACAACCTTCAAATTAAAATCCCTACAGGATGTGAGTTTCAAGAAGGTCGGAGGTAATGAAGTCTTAGATATCATCAAAGGGAGTCCTAATCTCAAATATGTTGATATTAAGGAAATGGGGGAAATAGAAAGGCTACCTAAAGAACTMTCAAATAGTAGTAAKCTACAAAAATTGGAGATAAATACATGTGAGAAACTAAAGTGTATACCAAGTGGGATGACCTCGCTTAGAGAATTGCATGTTTGGAGGTGTCCGTCCCTGCATATTGTTGAAGATGATGTACTGCATGGCCTCTACTCCCTGCGTGAGTTGAGATTTGATGATTGCTCGGGGTTGAAAAAGGTAGCAAAGWGTTTGGAGTATTGCACATCGTTGGAGCATCTATGGATKTCAAAATGTCCATTGATAGAGGATCCCGTTCCTGACATAGGAAAATTGCAAGGCCTTAGGAAGTTAAAGTTAAAAGATGTTGAAAGTATGATAAATTACTTGTCACGGTGGATTCCTCAACTTGATCGACTTCAGGAATTAACGATAGGAGGGTGGGAACAAGAATGGGACATGAGCCTCACATCTAACCTTTCCTCCCTCAAATGGTTGACATTGAGACATTGTCCAAACTTGAAGTCTCATTCAGTACAACGACACCAGCAAGTCCTCCCTCCTTCCCTTCTCACTCTGTCAATTTTCAGCTTTACAGATATGGAAGTGCTTCCTAACTGGATAGGCTACCACTCTTCTCTTCGGGAATTGCAAGTATGGAATTGTCTATCCTTGAGAAGTGTTGAAGATGGTGTGTTGCATGGCCTGAGTTCCCTGGATGAGTTGAGATTTGATGATTGCTCGAAGTTGAAAATGATGGCAATGAGTTTGGAGGGTTGCACATCTTTGAAGAATRTATACATACATAAATGCCCGTTGATAGAGGATCCAGTCCCTGACATTGGCAAATTGCAAGGCCTTAGGAAGTTGTGGTTGAACGATGCAGGAAATATGATGGCTCACTTGCCACAGTGGATTCCACAACTTCATTGCCTCATTGAATTAACGATAGGAGGGTGGGGAGAAGAGTGGGACATGAGCCTTACATCTACCCTTTCCTCCCTCAAATATTTAACTTATTGTAATTGCCCAACCTGAAGGCTCTTCCGAAACGACAACGCTCTCCTCCTTCTCTTCAAACTCTGACAATTGAAACTGTTTAAGAGATGGAAGAACTTCTAACTGGATAGGATATGTCTACTCTCTCCAGGAATTGCGTTATGAGATTGCAATAAGTTGAAATATCTACCTTCTAAAAGCGATGTTGCGTCTCTCCCGTATTACAAGCTCTCTTGTACATAACTGCTCGCTTTTGAAAGAAAGATGTCTCAAAGACAGCGGAACTGAATGGCCAATTTGTCATATTCCAACAATTAAGATATGTGAGAGAGCTGATGATGTTCAACTTATACGACTATCGTTGAAGAAATCTGATGAGCTCTATTTCTCTCCAACGGTAATAACTGGATGTGATTTCAATTTTAAATCAGATCATATCTTTTATCTTTCATATTGATGACAGCTGTTCTTCCAGGATTTGATGGCATCATAAGCACGCACTACTCGACCACAAAGGAGGCATCTATTATCTATATCTATTTCTTTGGTAAGGAGCCCTCAATTTGGATATATTTTATGCCTAACATAAGTTATGGAGTAGTATATAGCAAATAGAATTTGGGACAAAATCGTATTTGTTTGGCTAAGATCTTTATTATCTGGACTTGTGGTTTGATTAACTTAAGAAATTAAAGAATGATCACACATGATGTTTCACTTTTTATCAGTTCAGTTTTGTCAAATTAAAGGGGCTGATGTTAATCCTTGTTCTGCGACTCATAGGTCCTCTACTTGTCAAAGCATTGGTGATACGAAGCTGCTGCTGCGTTGCTGACGTGTTTTGCCATTGGATTTCATTGATTCATACAATGTTTTACTGTTATAGAATCAGTTGTTTTGTGAAGCCTGATTCAAAAATTGGTTCTTCTAAGTTTTCCCTACCTTGTAAGAGTTATTATGGGTTTTAATCTTGTGTTTATTGTTTCAAGTTGATTTTTATTGGCTTGGCCTTTTCATGTGGTGTAATCTCTTAATTCTCCACACTGTATTTTTGATAAGTGGGAGCTTTGGCTCATCTATTTGAGAGAAAATAGGCATATGATCGTTTTATTGTACGTACCAGCGATCGCTCGAGTTTTATTGTTTTTTATCCAATTATAATCCGACCTCTCGTAAGTCAATATAATAAACCTCCTCTTCTAATGAGGCAGACTCCGAGGCTGAAACTAACGTTGAAGAGAGAGAGTTCAAATATTGTTGCTGATACCATGGCCAAGGCTTCCAGGAAACTCTAATATTTGTTTAAATGTTTATGTTGTCTAAGCAATGTCGCACCAACTGATTTTGTTTATGGATTACTAAAGGAGCTACTGTTTAAACTCTGTTTTTTTCCTCGGATTTTTCCTCCTATACCTCTGCGCTTTTTAAAACACCTCATATACCCCTAAACTTGATATTTTTTCATAAATACCCCTAATTAGGAGGGGTATTTGAAAAATTGCTTTTTTTGGAACCTACTTCGTATATAACTTTATTTTACCTTTTCCTTATACCACGTGATTACTTACTTCAATCGTATCACTTGAAAAATTAATGCCTGAAAATAAATAATTACCATACATTTAAACATTACAAAGAAAACCATTCAAACGCTTAAAATTCCATGAAAAAATATAATACATTATTTTTAAAGTGCAGATAGAGTTCAATAATAAAGTATGATACAAGTGAAAGTAATAAATACTTATGTAAATGTCCAAAAAAGTAGTGATTAGGCCCTGTTTACTTTAGTTATTTTAAGTTCATTTGTTCAGTTTAGTTCAGATCCGTTTATGCAGTTCATTTCAGTTCAATTGATTTTAATTAATGTAAATGGATCCTAACTCCATATATCCAAGAATTCAAGGGTATTGATGTATTTTGAAAAGTTCAGGGGTATATAAGCGTTTTTTTATTGTACTTGCCTACTTTGATTAAAAATAAAAATAAAAATAAATGTACTTGTTTCTATAATTTTTATTATTGACATGAGACATTGTCCAGGTCAAATACTAAATCTATATCTCTTTACCTATTATATTAAAACCCTCCCCCTTACTATTTTGACACATGGCTTCATATGGAGTATTTTTTCACAAATCACTTCATTCTTATAATGACATGTCTTTATTGCATTTTCCTCTTAAATTCAACTTTTATTTATTCTATCTGTATTCTATATTGTTTTATCCAATCTCTTCAAATCTTCCAAATTATAATTTATCATTACATATTTTATCTTTTAAGTTTCTCCATTCGTATTTCTCTAATTAATTTCATCATTTGTAATGTCTATAACAATAGTTTTAACCCAATCTATATCTATATATATCTCTATTATATAAGAGAAGGTGGGGGGGCCGGGGGGGGGGGGGGGGGGGGGGAGGGGTTGGTGTCTCCTCATTAAAAGTCGATATACCCTTAATGATTTAATGTGATAAACAGACTTTAATAACCTTAAAAATAAATAAAAAAGAAAAATTGCCAACAACTACCCACTTTTTTCCATTTTTTTACACACTACCCAGATTGTATTTTATTTAAAACAACTACCCATATTTTCAAGTTTTTTTTGCGAATCACTACCCAATTTTGGATTTTGGTCACTCAACACCGTATTAACCACCACAATCCACCCCAACGCGGCATCCCAATTGCAAAACCACCCAACTTTGTTGTTTCCCACCTCCAAAACCACCCAACACCCACCAAAACAATTCAATCACCCAAACCTCGTCACACTTAGTTTTTAATCTTTTTCTCAGTTATCCATTTATTTTATGGACATAGTTCCTTCATAAAAATTGTAGATCTCGGAAAAATACATAAAATAGGGTCAAGAATCACGTGACTTTGAGTTGTTTTCAAGTAGTTATGTCTTCCGCAAGTTTGAAATTCTGAAAGTGGGTAGTGATTCGCAAACAAAACATAAAAAGTGGGTAGTTGTTTAAATAAATAAAAAAAACAATTTGGGTAGTTGTTTTCAAAAGTGACAAAAAAGTGGGTAGTTGTTGACAATTTTGCCAAAAAAAAAGTTGTGAATTGATGTGCTTGAATTACCCATTTTCTTATTCAATGGAAAATAGAACATACATTTATTATGTGACTTAATTAGTGAACAATTTAATTCAATGAACAATATTTCAAATTGAATTAAAACATTATGAAATATATGTTGAATTCAAGTAATAGTTACTTACAAAATAATTACAATTAACATAAATTGTATTGCTAATTAACTATATATAAATTAATAATATCAATTTTTTAAAAATATTTTATTTAAATCCGTACTGTATAATCATTTTAAACGAATGACAATATTCATAAGTCTAAGCACGTATCGCATGCACATAAAAACTAGTACTTAATAGTTTAAAAGGATGATTGAAATCAAAATATTATGATTATGTTTAAGATATGCTACGTATCATCATTATTCGTGTTAAAAAAAACTCATGATTTTATTAGACATTGTTTTTCCGAATTTAACTTTTTCCACATTTGATCGTTCTTATTATTCATGTTGTTCTATACAATACTTCAAAATTATACAAAAGAAAGAGTTCGACTAAAAATGTCAACTGAGCCTCGCACAGGACAAAAATCTAGTTTATTATAAAAACACGTTACTCCGTATACAAGTTGTTCCAAATACGGAAATCTAAAGGTAGAAAATTAGGGAATCCAAATCGTCTGCCTGAATCTTGAAGGTCGCCGGAAAATCTGCCGGAAAATATGCCAGAAAGTCTCGAATATTCCCTGAGGAGAGAGAAAGAGCAGTCAGAGGGCCCAGGGGTTTHTACCCTGGGGACCACCTCCGATGCTTAAGTCAGCAATCTGAGGAGAGAGAAAAGTGAGAAAGAGAATTTAGAGAGAGAAAGTGTGTACTTGTGTCAGAAATCACAAATGTTGGTCCCCCTGTTCTGTAGTTCTCATCCCTATTTATAGGCAGTAGGAGGGCATGATCGTAATTTTGCCAATTATCAGAAAGATCTAGAAGATCCCCTAACAGAATTCTGTTAGGCTGCTTCTTCAAGAAGCTATCTTCTGTTGACTGGTCAATGCCATTAGTAATGGCCTTTTCGTAATTAAATCATTGGGCCTGGCCCAGTTTCAAGTGGGCCGGAACACAAGTAATTATAAATAATGAGAAATTAGAAACATTGCAATTATAATGTAATATTGAAATTAATAGAAGAAGAAGGGTTTGGAACAGTGATTCCGACTCCACCTTTGATTGTTGAAGTCAAGGATTTGAATTCTCATATTACTTTCTCCATTGTAAATATTACCGGCCTATGTGATTCATGTGCAAAAAAAAAAATATTGAAATCAATAGGAAATGAGGTGGAAGCGAGATTTGTGGATCAGCACTCAGTAACATAACAATAGTTTTATGGCTTTTGACTTTTGAGTGCAATTATTAGTGCCATTGAGCCAGAGCCTAGCTGTCACGATGAGGAAGATAAGTTGATTAGTCGCTAGCAATTTATCGAGGATCACCAATCATTTTAAATATTGACAACTGCTCATAAAATATTTCCAAAACGGAATAGAAGTTCATCTAAAAATTTTGCCCTCATTGTTCTCATTAACATGTATCGTAATTATTAGTTTTTTTTTTGTGTGTGAATGGCCATGAAAATGAAGTATATTTAAAGGGGTAAGCCGATAGCCGTAGGCCGGTAGGGGTATGAAAATCGAATAATTAACCACATGAATATAGATTGAAGTCATTACTCTAAACTTTTTCCTTAAGTTAAATGAAATACCTAACCATATGTACCGTAATTATTAGTACTTTAATATTCAAGTCAATGCTTAATGTTAAGACTAGCACATGGCATGACATCTACACTTTTGTAGTCTGTTTGGAACATATATAGTAAATAAATATAAATAAATAAATAATGTTTTACTCCGTTCATTTATTTTATTTTATTTTTTACCTTTTTTGTAGAATAAAGTTTGAAAAATGAAAACTTCATTATATGTACATAAAAATACACACATTCATATAAATCATGTTAAATTCGTCTAAATACGAAGATTTTTTTTTGTGCCTTGGTGGATTAACGTAAAACATGTACAGTACTCTAATAGTAATGATGGGAAGCAATCAATTTAATTTCCCTCCAATTCATTATACCTGATTAACCGTACCGTAATTATTAGTTTTTTTTTGTGTGTGAATGAATCTAAAGCGAGATACATTTACGATGGGAGGGGTGTATGAGAATTCAAACCTTGATTCACATGGATCAAAGTGTGATCAAAGATATGGTTGAAACTACTGTTCCAAACCCTTCCTCGAGTCATATGATAAACCTAAGCACATGTATCGTAATATTAGTGACTAAATTATTCAAGTCAATTTTTAATGTTTAGTAGTAGCATGGCATGCACATCTATACTTGTGTAGTCTCTATTGGCCTGGAAAAATAGTACATAAATATAAATAATAAATAATGTTGTACGCCGTTCATTTCAATTTCTTTGTTGTTTTGTAGGATTAAAGTTTGAAAAATGAAAACTTTCATTATACGTACATAAGAAATAACAAATTCATATAAAACATGTTAGATTCGTCAAAATACAAAGGGGGTTTTTTGTTGGATTACATGTAAACATGTGGGGATGTGCCCTGGCCTAAATGTAGCAGTGGAACTGTGGAATTACTTCATTTAATTACTCCTTTCGTTCCACAAAGTTTTTACAACTTTTTCATATGAATGTTCCAATGAAATTTCGACCACTTTCACTTTATTCAATTTAGAACCTTATTGGAGTATTTTTTTAATTGATAGTAGCGAATTACCATATGAAATCCTCACTACCATTGTAATCATGGGCGGTTTTGGAGGTGTAGGGGTTGATCGACTGCACAGTACCCCAAATTGGATGTATGCATATAGCTTCCTATTAAGAATACTAATCAACTTGGAGCAATGGTTAGTAGAAGTATTGTAATGAAAAAACGAACTAGTATAAGTAACTTTATATCTTTTGTATAACTTGGGAGCGTATTTAAAGTTACCTTATATTAGATTGTACTGTAACTTTAACCATAAAAGCTAATTAAAGTTACTATTAACTATTTACAGTTACACAAAATATATTCCATATTAAAGTTACTTATATTAGATTGTTTTTCATTAATTCAAAGTTAACCAAAAATGATTAAAATTGCCCAAAAACATATTGAAGTTACTTTATTGTAATGATCTTTATTATTATATTGTACGTTAATATATGTTATTTGTAAATCTTGATTACATACCATGTGATGTGATAATTTGAATGATTAATGATAGTTACATTACATAGTAAGAAAATAAAAATTGTAATATGATATAAAAGTAACTTGAAATGGTTCTAAAGTAACTTGTATAGATTATAGTAACTATCAATAGTTTTAGTGTAACTTTATCTATCCGTTTTTTATTCTAAACTCTGTGAGTGATTTGTCTAATGTGTATTTTTAGAAAAATAATCTAATATGAGTGGCATTTTATTCTAAACTTTGTCTACTCTTTAACTAAATGGTCAAAGATTCAAATCTAGTAATTAACAAATCATCATATATATTTTTATCGTCATTTTACCGTCTACCCGACCAACACTTTCCCTTTTTTCTCGTAAAACAAGTCAATCAAATCCCGCCGCCAAAACTTCTCTTCCCTTTTTTTTCCCTCCCAATTCAATCTCAAACAACATTTAATTTACTTCTATATTGAAAGTTCTAATTTTTGGCAATTTATTTTTAACCATTATAATTTCTATTTTTGAGAAGAAATTAATAATCAAAACCTTGTTTTGCTCTACAAATTTCATAGAATTTATTACGAAAACATCATATTGTAATTGATTTATTTATGTAACAAAATTTTGTTATTTAATACTTGAGTCTAGGGCCCATTTTGAAAAGTTGAACATGGCCCTAATATTATTGTGGGAAATTCTCATTGGTAGGTACGAGTTTTCGCGAATTTTCAATGATAGGTACAAGTATTTTTTAATTCCAATAATACAATTGAGAATCCACAAAAACTCGTACCTCCCATTGAGAATCCACAAAAACTCGTACATGAAATTGTATAGCCTTGGCCATGCTTGTAAATTTGTAATAGACTGATGTGTATTAAACAATACAATTTTAGTTGTTTCTCTCACCAATCTAATCTATTATTTAACCACACTTTTTCATATTATATTAGTTTGTATATTTTAGACCTAAATAATGTACCGTTCATGGAACGAATCAAAGGGAGCAGATCAGATGGTGTCTGTGAACCGAATAGAATAGTAACTTTGATCTTACAGGCTGTTGAATCTTCAATTCGTTCCTTGCAAATCATAGTACATGTATAAAAAGGGGCAATGTATAACTACATAGATGAACATTGTCCATTGTTGATTATTGACACACTTGATTTAGGAGCAGTAGTATACATACTAGTATCCTTTACAATTTTAAAATCTGCCGATGGAATTTCTGGTGCTTGATACGGCGAAGTCGATAGCGGATGTTGTGGCAAGAGGGGTGTTTGAAGAGTTCAGTCTTGCTTGGGGGTTCAACAGTGAAATGGTGAAGCTGAAAGACAGACTGTTGGACACGCAAGCGTTGATGAACGATCTCGCTGGCGCAGAGGAGAGCCAGCTTGTGATCCGATGGATTCAGAAACTCAAGGGTGTGGCCATTTCTGCTGAGAATCTCATTGATGACTACGCCTACGAAATGCTGCGTAGGAAACAGGAAGTTAAGATCGGAGAGAGGTGTCGCAATTGGGTGAACAATTTACAATGTACAATTACATTTGTAAATTTTATTATATATCTTAATAAAAATTAAGAAAATAAATACAAATTTGAGATCAAATAAGTTATAAAGTTAATCAATAAATTTTATAAAGTGGTAAAACCACATTTAATATAGAATAAAATTAAAAAACATACATTGTATCTATATATCACTATTATATAAGCCAAGGGAGCTATGTACTCCCTATGAAATGTCTTATTTACCCTTTAGTAAATGAAAAATTGCGTAATTTAATGTTCCCTCAATTAATTCCTTTCCGATTTTAAATTTGCATATGAAAAAAACTTAAAATTACCAAAATTTAAAATAAAAACTTAATTACCAAAAAAATTACTAAACATTTGTGGTAAAACTAAAAGGACAAAAGATATATAAAACCTAACATAATTTTCGAACTTATCACTGTACAATGAAATCAAAGATTGTCTAATTTGAATATATAATAACATAATTTTTCCCGTAAGTTTTAACTAGCACGCATAGCGTGCACCAGAAAACTAGTTTTGCATGTTGTAGGTAAATTGACTCTAGAGAAAAGAATAAAATAACATATACAAGCTCAATTTGTTCAAGAATAACCAAAAAAAATAACTATTTTTGTGAAGATGCCATAAAGGTTTTTACTTATTTAAAACAGTTTTTCCTTAAAAGAAGAAATAATATAAGAAGTCTAAACTAGTGTCGTTTAAATTTAGGTTGAGTTGGTTTTGGCTGTGCTGCATTGATGATGGATTGATAATTATGTTTATTTGGAGTTTTTTTTAACAAAAATGCTAAGGGTAGAAATGTAAGCATAGGAGGGTCGAGGACATATATTGTTTTCCTTTCCTTATATAATAGAGACTTGATCAAATATGCCTTTAAGAGTCGTACCATATACATACTCTGTATCCTTCAGGTTGCACTCCCATCCTTTTATATATATTCGATAATTATACTCATCATTGGTAGGTTTTTCACATATTTTGAGTGGTGACAGAATCAATAATGGACAGGTCGATAAACGAAATAGCCATTTTATAGAATATAAATACATACGACTTTTAATGTATTTCCTTTACAATATGAATTTCATATTTCTAAATCTTTGGGTATTTTTGTTGACTTATATAGACCATAAGTTTGACGTAACCCTTTATGATTGGGTATGCAATGAGGGCATCAATCATGGCATGTACTCGTACTCCGTATGTAAAAGTGCGTCTAAAGCTTGTTAAAATTAGAACTAAGATTTAAAAGAATTTATTAAAGTATGAGCATAAAACAACCTCCAATTCCAACAATGAGATGATGTGGAGATCAGTATCGTCGCCCGGATAAAGAAGCTTCTCTAGTAATATCCTGACATCCTCTCCCCCGTAGGAGTGCCGCATTTGCATTTGCATGTCTTCGATTTTGACCCAAGGTTTCGGCATCGACCGCGTGATTGGTATCAGAATTACGACTGGTGGAGCGGCCGCTCTGTAGCGAGCTTCAGGCGATCAATGCTGGATCGGTTACAGAGCTGATCGAGAGTCGACAACATCTTTGTTCACACTGTGCATCGTCTGTCTGCAGAAGACCACGGGC
>SNQN01012886.1:0-14731 GCA_008642245.1 Bassia scoparia
AATGTGAGCCACTAGTTTTATTTTATTTTTATCTTTTTTTTCTAAGAAAATATTTAACAAATCTCCTTAAATATATCAATATTTACTTTAGTTTTGATTGCAAATGAATCTTTCCTTATTTGAAAAATAAATATTAGRCAACCTCAAAACAAAAGCAAATTAAATATTGAAATATTTAAGGAGATTTAATAARTATTTTRTTAGAAAAAAAGGTAAAATAAAATAAAACTAGTGGCTCACATTCATTCGTAGTAGTGGACGTTTTTTRCACGACCATTGTAARGTTTTTGCTAAACCACCACCCACGTCCGCCTTGATCATGCTTGGGCMAGTTTGTGGGGGTGGTGAAATTGTATCCTATTTTTTGCCACTATTTTTTCCCTAATTAAACCTTTCCTTGATTACATCCAATAATCTTTTGTCATTCATCTTCTTTAAACTCTTGTCGTTTGTGATGGTGCATATGTATTATTTCTTTAGACATATGGTGCATATGTTTTAGGGTAATTCCTGTTGGAAATGTGAGTGAATGTGAGTGAGAATGCTAAAGAGTAAAAGATAGTTTTGGGTGTTGCCCTTTGTCCCACATGAAAAGAATGTCAAGGTGTTTTCTTGTTTATATAGGAGAGCATACTTTGTACTGTTTGAAGCTTAGCGAGAGGGGTGGTATTGGGAATCTCCACGCGCACGCTGTCGCCATCCGACCCGGCTCGAGTTCGTGACACGTGCGCGGGGTGGTGTGGCTTTATTTTTAGGCCCGAGCCTTTTATTTTTGGACGATTACAAGATCTCTTCGAATTCCTTGTAACCGTTGCCATTATTCTGCCTCCTTGATTCTTGCCAAATATTAATACCCAACCGTTACATATTATTATTTTGGGATTCCTTTTGCCTTTAAATAGCTTTCTCTTCTTCTTGTTCAAATACACAGAAAATCACAAACACTTATCATCCTCCCTTTCTGATCTGAGCGACGTATTCTAGTTCCAACTCTCCTTCTCGAGTGCACGAATTGGAGAGTGTTGTGTTAATCTTAAGGAGAAAACGCCGCGTAACCGATTGCACGTAATCGGGGCGAATTTTGCTTCTAAGATAGTGGTTTACACCACGGCGTAGCGATTCTTTGTTCTACCAAAATTCTATTTCTAATCTGATTATACAGCTTCTTTTCCTACATTTCTATCTCGTACCATTGAGTTTTTGACAATTTCATTGCGTACCATTGTATTGTTTTTATTCAAAGAAAACCATTGCTGAATTTATGTCCTTTTCCATTTGATGTCATTAAAGTATGATATGTTTGGAAAATATGGAGTATTTCGGAGTTACCCATACTTTATTCTTCATTATTTATCGACTAAAAGCCCTTCAAACAAGTACCCATTGGTGAATTCTTTGARTTGTGACTCTAAAATACTCTATATTTGCAGAACATATTACACTTCAATGGTATCAAATGAAAATATCATAAACTCAGTGGTATTTTTTGGAATAAAAAAAACAACAATATTACGAAATGAAATTGTCAAAATTTAATGATACGAGATAGAATTTCCCTATATGTTTTAAGCTTTGGCTGAAATGGTTTACTGTCAATTGACCTCCCAAAATTCAAGCTCTTCTTCCCCGAGAAATAAATGAACCGAGGGTCCGTTTGAT
Source organism: Bassia scoparia (assembly GCA_008642245.1). Classification (NCBI taxonomy): domain Eukaryota; kingdom Viridiplantae; phylum Streptophyta; class Magnoliopsida; order Caryophyllales; family Amaranthaceae; genus Bassia; species Bassia scoparia. The sequence goes on from SNQN01012886.1 coordinate 1,660, forward strand.
ATTAGAACGTAAAACATTTTTCATGAAAATATTTCTTTCCCTTTTCTAACTTTACATTTGTTTGGTATACAAAGGAATGTGAAATCATTTCCATGAGAGTAAACTTTTCTTACATAGATGGAAAACGATTTTCCTTCTTTAAATGAATGGTAAACAGTTTTCCTCCCTTCTCTTATACACTCTTTCCTCACTAACTCCCTCCTTCCCCTTCATTTTTCCTATTTCCATCACTTTTTTTTTATACGCAACCAAACAATGAAAATTGTTTCATGAAAATTTGTTTTTAGGAAAATTATTTACATTGAAAATGTTTTACGCCCAACCAAACGGACCCCAAATACGAAGTATTTTCAACAAGTTTAAGATTAAATAAAAAAATAAAACACCAAACACATCTATCCTACACGGCTACACCTAGGCAGATGTAATCCTACAAAGTGTGTGCCATGAAATGATGTCCACTCAATTGAGAAATGCTTGTTAAACTGGTCTATAACATTTTCAATTGTATGTATAATTTAGTTAATTGCTTAATAAATACATTCAAGTTATACTAATTGAAGTTGGTTAAAATGGTTAAGGGTTTTAAATCCCTCGAGATCAAGCCTTACAAACGGGAAAAAAAACTAACTGAAATGAGCGATAGATGCTCACTGAATATACCCATAAAAACTACCGCAAAAGATTGATCCATTCATGTGTAGGTAGGGAAATGAAATTAGGGTACAATAATTAAATACATTTCTCGATTAATGTATTGCACTTTTGGTAACAAGATTTACATGCATAGTACCTACTCAATGTGATTCATTTGGGAATAAGAGTACATGTATGGTATTATACCCCTACTATTATCCTAGCATAAGTACTCGATAATAAAACCCCACTACAATAGAATTAACATAAAACAAGAAAATTAGGTACATTTATATGTTAATAAATTAGTACATTCGTTATTATATTTGTTATGCTGTTATGAAGTAACAACACGAGATATACATATTAGCCATAAACAAGTTTCCAATGATTATGAATAATTAAAACATCAATAAAAACAGTAAAAATACTGTGTAAGTTTGAATATTGGATGGCAACTTGACAAGATTTCATCGACTAATCAAACACAATGATAATTCTCTGCTAAAAATCCCTCATCCTTGATTTCTATATGTGTACATCACACGAACAAACGTGTTTTAGGTGGAGTTTCTTTCACAATGAGTGTAAGATATCCATTGGTCTATAGTCCATTTAGTTAATTGTGCTACATTATATTCATTGTCGTACTAGAATTGTTAATTGTGCGTGTCATATTTAAGTTAGTAAGTGAGTATAACCTATGCATCTCTAACCGAACTGTTTAATAAATGGGTTGTGTTGTTTCAATTCGTGCAATTAAAAGTCGATACATTCGATTCGAACCTACTAATAACGGATCAATTTTATATCAACTTAACGATCATGTCATTTCTCACATATTATATCTAAAAACTGTGGTGAAATTGTGACGTGTTAGTCCATTTACTTGAACAAGTTGAATTTCTCAAATCCCAATACAACCGGTGTGGTAAAAAACGTGTTTTGTTTATAAACTCGTGTACTTAAACAAAACAACACCTTTTCCTCAAAGCCACTAATAACATATCGATTTCATAATTGTTCCCACCTTTATTGCAAGAAATATGATGTGATATCTTATCTAGTAGTAGTAGCTATATTATACAGTATTATTTGTACTTATATTCTTCTTCCCATCACCATTTAAAAATATGTATATTAAGATTAGAATCAAAATTTTTACTGTTTTAGGATGTGTGGACTACTTTTCAAACATCCTAAGAAACCAAGAATTAATTAAGTAATCATATATTTCTCTCAAACCCAAGAAAAAACACTAATTAATTTGAACAAGTAATTTTAGGTGAATAGAACAAAGCGATCATGGAAGAACTTTGCCAATATCTTAATAATGTAGGAGCCTATAATTTTAGTTCTTCCGGCCATAAAAAGATATATTGTAATTATTTTAAATCTTAAAGAGCAATAACAGATACCAACGAGATTATAGCTCCAAACTAAAAATAGAGTTCGAACTTTGATCAACTAAACTAGTTAATGTAGAAAGGAATGATAAATATCATGGTTAAAAAAAATCGTGTGGCCCTTATAGTAAAAAAGGTGGTGGGGGCGGTTAAAAAGTGAGATAAGACTTCATAAGAGAATGGCCTTTGATGCCTGATGGAACAAAAGGGAACATAGAAAAGGCAATAACGTGTTGCAATAACAACCGTTGATGATGTATCCCTCAAGTAAGAGCAAAGGAGTAGGGTGTCTCTTGAATGGGCGCCACAACACAAGTAGTGCAGTTGCCCTCAAATTCTGAGGCACCACCCCTTCTCAACAAAGGACCCCCCCTTCTCTCTCTCTCTCTCTCTCCTCTGCACTGCAGTTTGCCAGTCACCTCTTCTAAAATTAAACTAGCAGTTGATCATCATTATTTCTCTCCCTTGTTTGTTTGGCAGACTGCAACTTTTACTCTGCTCAAATGCTCCAGTTTTTCCTTGTATTTTATTGTCATTGCCAATTATTTCCMTGCTAATCCAAACACTCCCTAGTCCCTACACAGTCCCCCACCTCTCTAAATCATTTTTGTTTTTTTTTTTAAATAAAGGAWTTTTCTAAGCTATGTGTTTCAAATAGCTGAGTTTGTGTATTTATGTTTTTTCAAAKTCCTAAGATATACCCCTCAATTCGGTGAATTCACTATTATTAATGAATTGTACCCTCCTTGTGCGTTACAAATTAACTGAGGTTAATTATYAGTTTTAAAAAAGAAAAGATTAGGAAATGAGACAAAAGAGAAACCTCTACTACAACCCTAACCATCAAAACTAGACCCACGAGAATACCAACYTCGATTAACTTGTAAGTGCCCAAGATGACACACATAACACATATAACATACGAAGTAATTACTAATAATGAGTTGAGGGGTGCGATTTAAAAAATTGAAAAAACATGAACATACTTTAAAAACTTGAATACTTAGATTGGGGGCATAACTTAAAAAATTCCAAAATTAAAAAACGATCGGTAAGTATATTTTTCCTTTATATAAAAAAATATCTTGAGCTCTATTCTATTAAGATATATACACTGAGCTACAGTAGTCAGTGATTCTGCTGATAATAAACAAGAGGAGAAGACTTGAAACTTGAGCATGAGGGAAAAAAATATGTAAGGTGGAGATTAAATCTGAAAATTGSAAGCAGAAAATGTGGGGTTATGAATTATGATACTATACAATATAACACAAGTGATACAAGCAGACAAAGCTCTAGGATCAAGTTGGTATGATATCAACTCACATGTACTGCATTCTGCAGTCCAGAAATTATTTTTCTGATGCCCTGAAAATTAGATGCATGCAGCTACTGGTATTTTTTTTTCATTTCCCAATTTGGCTTGGTGGGTGGGAATTGGAAAGATTAACTGAGATTATTGGATTATGTTATGGCATGATCCAAATTGTTCATATTGATAAATGATATGCAGTGATAAATGATTAGTGAGTAAAATCACTGATTAATCAAACGATCCATCAGTAAGATCGCGAACACGTGACTTCTGGTGCTGCTTACACTGCTGACACACTGATTTTAGGGGGGGYAAATCTTATGCAAATTGACAGTTTAAATGCACGATTTGATCATGCATTATAACACAGAGGTTGGTCCTGTCTTCGATTTTTCTACTGGAGTTGGTAATAAGAGCATGATTTGTGGGCTAATCACATGTTAAACAAACAATAAACGATCACATGACATGATTCTGCGAGCAAGCAGGGGCATTGAAGCCATAACAAAACAGGATTAGATACAGGTAACAGCATATAAACTGAGGGAATTGATTCCATTAAGTGGATGATAATAAGAGAACATTCTGTCATTAAAAAGTCATCAAATAGGCCATAATCYAAAGCATATAAGTGTCTGTCTCCATCAACTCATCAAGGTTTCAAACATGAAGAATTTAATATTTCAAGGATTCCCCACCATTAAAGCAATATATCAACCTACATTCATGCATTATTTTTTAAACACATTATTAAACTGCTCAAGATTCCAGCACAAAGAGGGAATCATGAAAAGGACAYATGAAAAATGTAGGGTAAAAAATGATATTTCTCTTCATAGTTCATATGAGGAAATGGAATAATTCCTGAAATACCAACACCACTTCTCGGATGGCAAACAGGTTGGTTGTCAAATGGTTGAGATTCACGAGCAATCTTTTCCCCATATCACAACAGCAGATGCGCTTGCTTCTTTTCTTATGTACTGATGATACATACTAGTGAACTATAGACACTCTAAAAACATCGTAAGACCTTTTCCAAAGCGATTCTCCATTAAACTGTTCGACTAACTTGTTATATATTATAGTCCAATAACCGATCCTTCCAATATCATACCTACCAAAGTTAACCATTGGTGAACAGGGTGGAGACCGTACGATCCTAGTACTAAAAGTAAATAAAAAAGTTTTGAAAAGTAAAAACATCCTATATAAGCCTTTTGTCAAATCTAATTAACCAATCATCAAAACTTAGTTCATAAGATTGGGGTCAACTATATTACCAAAGTGATTCATTAGATGTGCTCAACATTAGTCATTACCGACCACAAACCCATAAACTAACATCAACTAAGAAGAACTTTGCTCCCCGCATCACCTCTCATATGTGCATAACTATCACATATATCGAGTCCGCTGGTCAGATCATACCGAATCTAAGAAGTTAAGTAGATCCTCAAAACTATATCCATATACAATATATCCTTATGGTCTCTTTTGCTCACACGACTTGCTCTTTATTTGCTGTTTTCAATGCTTCTGAATTTTCTACCGATAGTATGTCGTATCTGTGAATGAGCATAATTGGCGTCCCAAGAAAGAGTGGCTGATTGATCGTTTGGAATCTTTCATTATCCATTATCCATACTCAATTGAAACGTTGTTATTTTGTAGGGCTATTGACCACAAGTCTTAGTGGGTGGCTCTTAGTAGATAGTTTTGCAGTCACTGCATACTACAGTAAGTATGCCATCACTTGGCAAACTCGCTTCGATTGATTTATGCAATTTTATTCCTATACATAAGCTAAAGAGTATCACACTGGAACATCTTACCTCTACAATTGCTCTTCTGATACTGCTCAACAGCAGAACAGCAAGAAGAGATTGATCCTTTTCCTTCTTTGTAAAAAAATATTAATACTGCTATTCTAGGCTGTGCAAAGGTTTCGTTTTGTGATGGAAGTATTCACGTACAAAAGTGTAGCGATACTCTTCATCTCGTAAATATGTAAGGACATTCTTAAATTGGACGATACGGTTTTTCTCGACATTTTCAATCAGCTCCAACTTTGCCCACGCCCTCTTAGATGGCAAAAGCATATACCAATAACCACTATTTAGGATATGATAACAGCGGCTGTATCAAGGAACCTAATAGGTAATAAACTACTAAAGTCACCACAGTCATCTACATCTCAGACCTAGGGAGTCACAAATATTCAATCAGGTACAAGATGACGGCATTTTAGGAATTTTTTTTTTTTCCCCTTTTTAAAGAATTGAGCTTCATTAATACATTAAGTACAATTTTGTTCCTTCAGTTTAAAGGGTACATAATGTGGTTCTGAAAGTGATTTTTATGTTTATACAATAATTAATAATTACTTTCACAGCTGAAAGATCAGAAGAAAATACTAGACTTTTATTCGTCTTCTGAATATAAATGAATGGTATTAGAGTTATTCCGGTAAAAAAATAAAATAAAAAAAGCTTATGTCTGGATACCCATTAGCACTTATGATATGAAAATTCTTCCCAATACAGAGCTACCCAAAATCGCTCTCTATACAATAAGGTCGACTAAAGCTAATTTGCAACATCAGTTCTTAACCATAAGCGCAATCACGAGTATCAAAACATGACTACATGCACATGATATATACAAAAATTACAGAAGAGCATGTATAGAACTTCATGACTACATTAGATAATAGTATTTGGCTAAAATGACAGTTTGAATTCTCGCAAAAAACAATAGCTGGTATTATTAAAAAGACTAGTAATATGTAGTCTACAGAAAAGTTCCCCATAAACAGATAAGAATCCCCTTTTTCGCTTCAATTTCCACGACGGATTATTGGAGAAGTAAGGCTTCCTTCTTGAAACCACTGAATATCCAAACATCTAATGAATAATGAAACCCATTCACATTGCTGAATAATTGAGATGAACCAGTTTATAAAGAGAAACGCATTCTTTTATTAATGATAAATGGAAGAACCATTATGTACAAAATCTTCTCTTCGATTCACAGTTGCCATTCAATGCTATGAATAACTGCTATAGAAACCAAATAAAAAGCCTACACATATACCTTATATACATGCATCTACTCGAGAATCTGGAATTATTTCTGCTCTAGATCGAAGAGCAAGCAAATAGTCCATGATGTCCACTAGCGAAAGGAGCATCCCGCTTTTACAGGCTATATTTTGTTATGGTGAATTTTCCCACCAATTTTCAGTTTTGATCCCACAGGCCGCACTTCCCAAGGACAACTACAGCACCTACATATTCACCAAAGCATTTATTGAGGCACAAAGTTTGTCCACTATTGAACCATTGGAAGTCAACCATCCAATAAAATTAAACAAAATATGTCCTCATTTTGGCGTATTGTATTTTTTTATATTCTCCTTCGATTAAACTTAAAATTTTGTGCAACAATTCTACTTTAAACTTATGACGAGATAACTAATACTGTAGATGATTAATATTTCTTAAATTATATATTTGTCGAATTAATTATAATATCACAGATCATAAAACTACATAGTTGGAGACGAATCCAACAGTCCGCTCAAATGACTATAATAAATTCAGAGTCTAAACGAAAATTGTTGAATAGTGTCAAAGTACAATTGTTTGCATTATTCTTTGTTACGGAGGTAGTATTTTTTTTTTAAAATTGCCATGGCTAATTGTATACTGTTACATGCTGGAAACTTTATATTGTCTAGTTCGGAAATATTTCTTATGAAAATGAAGTGCACAAGTTTACACTCAAAATTTTGACGAGTATAAGATTAGAATATATCTATTTCTTTTTGAAATCCAAAATTAGTTGGGAAATAATTACAGTTCAAAATCCTTATTTTTACATTTCAAGGAGGCAGATCAGTAATTGGCTTATTTGACAACCTCTTCTAATTCTTCACACTCCTTTCTCTGGTATAATAGTTAGAAATATAGCAGCAGTAGATGGACAAACCTTTTTTCATTTCCTACTCTTAACAAAAGATTTAGAATCATACCTTCTTTATAAAATTGTTTCGACCATCACTATTATATTCCATCCCCAACCAATGTAAAAGAACCAAAGACGATTGAAGCACATCAACTTCATTTAATTTAGTGATCTACAACAGTGTCTATCTGAACTCATACATTATGCAATAACATCCCATATCTGAAGCTCAAACGGTATGACTCCAGAAGTACACTGTCCACCAGCAATTCAGAACAGAAGCTGCCCTGCTGCTGTCTACTGCAGGCTAGCAGCTATTCGCATGTCTAAGCATCCACATCAACCATTTTCATCAAAACAACACACCCCCTTAGTTGAAAGCTGCCACATGTCCCATAGACCCTAAAGTATCATAGTCACTCCACCTTTAATCACACACAATCCACAACTTCTACGCTTTCCACAAAAAACTTAACCATTCTCAAGCCATTCTATCTATTATCTAGCAATATTGCCTGATCATTAAAAAGTTGATACTTTGTTTCTAAGCACAACATACGCACAATAATATAAATTAAAATATTTTTCTTCCTCGTGTCCCATGCCTTTACCATTTCTTATTGACACTGAAAGATAATAAAAGCGTAAAATCTGAACTTATACTAGTGGCTATTTTTACCTCACTCGCAAAGTACACCTCACCTATTACACTCATTCAGTGCGAATCATAAATTTATAAATGGAGTGGAGAAAATCAACACTTCTTCATATGGCATAATATCATCCTTACTATATCAAATATTTTGATAATTGGCAAGAAACTGTAGAATATACAAACAATATAGTTCAAACTTCTAAACAGGTCTATTTATATTAGTGTGTTTTGAATGAGGGAGGGACAAGAAGGAAAGGATAGCCCACTAACCAAGCCCAATATAAAGGTTGTTTTGTTCAAACTTCAACACCAATTCATGAAGAGAAATCACTGGAGTAGTGCATATAATATTTGTATATTAATATATATAATTGTAGAAGTTATCATGTGTCAATCTCCATTATTATTCATGCGGGAGCATGTATTAATAGACTGCAGAGTATTCAGGTGGTCCAAGCACTTTTTCAAGTTAATACTGAAAAGGGACAAAGCCCATTAAATAATACTAACACTAAGGAGAAAAATCACATATATCATTGACGCTGGAGATAATTGCCAACAATAAGAGGAATTAAATAGCGATCTTATTTAGTGAGAATATCGTATTTAGTCAAAATTTCTTAGATTAATAATGTAGTCCATCCAATTTATAGGAATACTAGAAATATGAGGTAGTTTAAGCAGTAATATATACTTTGATGTAGTGTGATTAGATCTTAGTTTTATAATTTCTATCCACGCAAAGTTTTTGCAGAGAATATCCTTGCTAGAGATTTATAGCCTAAAGCTACTTAGGAGATCATCATTGAAAAAATAATTGTATATGCTCTGATTTGTAATTCTTACTAGTTAAATCTAGATAAAAATAATCTCCTCTCATTTTTACTAATAATCTGTGCTGTTTCTAATCAATATTTCACTAATTTATTTAGTAGATCCGCATCATCTTCAGCAGATCCTACATGCTATCTTACACTTGCATACCATTCACTCACGATTTAGACTATTTCCATATCATTTCACCCCAATGTACGAAGGTCCACACTGTGTAATTACAAACATTCCCCCTCAAGATACACGTCTAATCCCACTCACGCCGCCCGGAATCCGATGGAATTCAAACAATTCCCATTCCGTGGAAGCCACCAACGACCATTGACAGCGGAACGATAGCCTTACACCTCCTGAAGCGACAAGCTCCAAGTGAAAAGGTAGCTGAAAAAGAAATATAAAATCAATGAAGATATCAAAGGGAACAAGAATACGTCAAAAAGTTGTTAACTTGCGTACTCAACCATCAATAAATTGAAACAATCTTAAATTACAATCATAAAATAAAACTTTAACCTAAAGTACCTTTTAAATCAAAATTTATTATATAACCCAGATCTGAATGGTACACCCAATAGAGCATTTGAGAAGTCTACAGATATAGATGATGCAAAAGTAAGTTGTGATGACTCAATTATGCGCGTCTTGATATCCTACTTGTTATTATCAATATTGTGGGAACTAGGAGGAACAAGAGCACTACAAGGCCCAAAGAGGTGCTATAAAAAATACATGTGGAAAATAGGAGTAAAGCCACTTTCGTATAATTAGAAGCTCTTGCCTCACTATGATGGTGGAATAGCTTATCATTTAACGTGAGAAAATTAATCAGAGATGGAATGTAGTGAATACCCGTGGAAAGTGCGGGTTGTTACCAATAAGATAACCGCATTACAAACCATTTTTTGTAGTGAATGTGTCCAATAGGGCCTAGTTAGCTAGCAAGTGTCAGCACAAAACTGCTATAAGTAGGAAAAGTCGATGATTGGCATGGTGCATTCCTAATAAGAAAAGCAAAAGATTGGGAATGCATTCATTGAGATGTGCAGATGTCTATTCAATATAAAGAAATTTACATCATATGTTATTGCAAGGTTCTGCAAAAAAAATTGAAATTGGCTTTGAGAACTCGTGATAATGATACTAAGGGTAGAATTGTTATTTGGGAGAAGTAATGAGTTGAAATAACACTAAATTAGTGGTTTGAAAAGTTAATAAAATTATGTTTTTAAGAAAAGGTAACATTTGGAGGCAACTATTTTTATTTTAATTCTTGTAACTAATTATAGTAGATTTTAACCCACAACGATGTTTAACACAATAAATTGATAATAATCCTAAATAAACGAGTTGTTAGGAACGAATAACTACAATTACTAATAAAAGCAACAATTCTTCATTGATGGATTCTAATGAACTAACTACAATCAACTAATACAAAGCAACCCAATCTAACTAATATAAAGCCACCAAAATTAGCTTTTTCGTCGCGGTCCAGGGAGCATTGAGTAATGCTAGAGTAAACTATTTTCTTTGTAAAAAAGCCACTTAAGGTTGTTTCTTTGCATTGATTTCTTTTAATCGTTGTATAAGTTATTCACTTGAGATTGTCTCTTTGTATTATTACCGTTTATAGGTTATTTACACTCACTTTAATCTCTTAAATATATCCTTTAATTATAAACTTGGAGTATCCCTTTAAAGAGGTCTCAACTATTCTTTTTGTATAGTCTTCACTTTCGGTTTTTTCCATCCTACGAATTCACATTCACGTGTATTCATACTTTTAGAAAAGAAAAAAAACAATTTTTCGTGAGTTTTTTTTTTATATTTTTTTATATATATCTTTTCGTCTTTTTGGGCTATAGTTCATGGTGCTCCAAAACTCTTGTCTAAGAATACAATTTCAGCACGCACCATAATCTTGTTTCCTCAGGCAGTGGTCTTTTACTACAAGGCGAAGTGATTTCCCTTATTTTGATAACTATTTTATGTCATAATTGATATTGTGTACTTGTGTAGTTTTGAAGCCCTTTTATATCAATATGAATGATATGCATTATATAATATTATATTTATATATATATATATATATAATATATATATATAATATTAGACGAGAGAGAGAGAGAGAGAGAGAGAGAGAGAGAGAGAGGAGTTGTTCTATAAAAACCCTCTTATGGTGAGATCATGAGAACTTCTAATTCAACCTCAAATCAAGTCAAACTAATCTCTACCATTCATGTTTTTAATTATAATTAACAATTTGTCATTAATGTTCTTAACCAATATGGGCAATATCCACGTAACCTCCACCACTCTCACTCCTCCGGCCATTCAATTTTTCTCTCCTCTCTCACCACCCTTTCTCTCTCTGCCTCTCTCCCCTTTCTTCTCTTCCCACCCCCTTCTTCTCTCTGTGCCGGCCCACACACGCACGTCGAACCACTTCCGATCGCCACCGAACCACAACGACTCCAACTGCCTAATTCATCTCCAGCTCCCAACAACCAACCATCCACTATTGGCTCCCAGCAGCAACACCTACACGCACAGACTCGAAACCACCTCACTGCAACCTCCCGCGACGCACCATACTCATGCGACCTGCACCACACTTCTTCTTCTTCTTTTCTTCTTCTTCAATCTTTTTTCTTTTGTTTTTAGATTTTGGTGTGAATTAACAAATTTTGGGTTTTGGATTTTTGATAAGAGGGGTTTGTGTATGGTTAGATCTGTGGTAGGTTTCAGCAACGGTGGAATTTGTTATTCACTAGTGGGGTTGGTTTCGCGTTGAAGGCTATTTCGGTGGTGGTGGGTGTTCAGTTGCGATGTGTGGTGAGTGGTGGTGGTGCGGTGGTTCGTGGTGAGTGTGAGGGTGTGGGTGAGTGGTGTTTATGGGTGAAGTGTGAGGGTGAGGTGTCGGTGAGGTGAGTGTGGTGGTGGTGCGATGGAGGAGGGTGGTGAGAGGTGTGGGGCGAGGGTGCCCCGGTCGCGTTGAAGATGAGGGTGAGTTTGGCTGGCTCAGTGCAGAATTGGTGGTGGTGTGTGGGTCGTTTGTGGACTGGGTTGGTGGTGGTTCAAATACGGGGAGAGAGAAAGTCACAAAAAGGGTAGAACATGAATGACTATCGTAGAACACATCGAAAATTCTGTAGAACATGAAAACTATAATTACAGAACATACCACTAAAATTTTAGAACATATAATCTAAAATTATAGAACATGAAGGCTAAAATGTAGAACAAGAACCCTAAATCGTAGAACATGTGTGTAAAAGTGTATGAACATGAAGTCCTCACTAAGATTGAGTTCTATCGGATCCTAAACCGTATATATAATATATATATATATAATTTATGGAATAGGATCATGGTGAAAAACAAAACTTAGGTGAAACTAAAACTTTTAATAACTTGACCGTAGATTCGAGATGCAAGTCAAGATTTAATCTATGTATATATTTAACATATTTAATCTGGGGGTATAATTGAATATTTAAGGGGTGCGCGTGTACTGTTCATCAACAATAGTTGAAAGTCTTGTTACCCTTTTATTGCTGTTAGTAACCCCTTACTGTAACCATTTATTTTGGTTTTTTCACGTTTTTCATATAAATGTGGTTTTCATCTGGATCTGACTTATGGTACCTTAAAATCTTTTTTAAGAGTCAACTGGATATCATACAGGGAGGTATCCATCCTCTAACCCCTATGAACCAACATTGCAAGAGATGATGTTGGTTCAAACAATTTGAGCAAAATAGGTTACTTCGAAGAAGCTTGATTAAAACACATGAATTGTGGAAGAGTTATGTTCCAAACCTATTTACTAGAAAGGGTATTTTAAAAAGGTAGGTTATACTTATCCTCGTAACCTACCCTTCAACAAGTTAAGTCAATCAACTTAATCCAAAATCAACCTATATGAAACCAAAAATGATTATTCCATGAAATCATCAACAAAGGTTTCCTCATCGCCTATTACAAAGTTTTCATTTGTATGCAAATCTACTTGCTTCATATCTTTCTAACTCTTCGCAAACAGTCATTTTTCGGTCACAACTATTTAACCTCTTTTGAGAACTAATATTATCTAAAGGTCTTCGTTTTACAGCCTACCAATGAGTTGGATTTCCCTAGTTGATAACTTCATTCCTATTTCTAATCCCTTAGAAGTGTTCCTTAAGGTATTCACCTTTCAAACATATCATTATTTTAAGTGTCAGTCGACTATGTTAGAAGCTAAGCTGGTTAACT
>SNQN01012887.1:0-13435 GCA_008642245.1 Bassia scoparia
AATCAGTTGAATGGGTTGGTCACAATCGGTGAGCGCGATTATTGTTTGTAAAGTTTCGAAATGGCTGTATTTCAATGCTCTGCAATTTTTATTTTTGTTATTGGGTTTTTATGAAATACACTTGTATCTTTGCGTGTTCCTACAAAATAACAACCTACAAAAAATTTGTCTACATCAAAACTGAACTAATAACTCCATCAGATAGCTAATACCTAGAGTATCTTACCATGTAGTATTTTTATTTAAAAATAAAGACTAAAAGGGGTTTTTCTATGAGAATAAGCACCTGTTTTTGCGTTTTCCTAACAAAACACCTACAAAAATTGTCTACAATCATAAACCTGAATCTTTAATAACCTTAACCGCATCATAACTTAATACCAAATATCTATTTAGACCATGGTTAGTTTTATTTAAAAATAAACTAAAGACAAAGATAAAAAATCTCAAGAAGTAACAAAACCCCCACCTCCGACTTCCAACCATCCATCCCCGCCGCCAGCCAACCACCACCAACCCAGAGATAGCCACCCACACCTCCCCACCGCACTGCGAAACACTACACACCAGCCTAACACAACTCATTCAACACTGACATCAACCAAGTCGCGAAGACCCAAATGCGCAGCATACCAATTCCCACCACTGGTTGAACACGTAACCCACAATCACCTCGAATTGAAAACCCAAATCTGCAGCACTAACCTTAAGTCACCGAACAGCGATGCGCACTGACACATGCGCAAGCAACGCACCAACCAGACGTGCAACCCACCACGCCGCACCACCCTCGCCCAATTCGAACACTCTACCACCCAAAAGAATTGTCGAAGCAAATCCTCCAAATTTAATTTCAAATCAAGACCAAAATCAATTTCAATTCAATTTGGAATTAATTCAAAATATTTCGAATCAACTTTCCGAATTCATTGTTTGGGTAAGAAGGGGGAGGTCGAAAATGGTTTTTAGGCGGGGCGGTTCGATCTTCTGGGCTTTTTGGGGGAGGGGCGGTGAAGCTAGTCTGGTATTTGGGGGAGGTGGGGCTCGCGGATGGGGTGAATGGTCGGGTATGGGTGTGGAAATGGGGTGGTCGAAGTGGGGATGAGCGGAACACAAGGGAGTTTGGGGTGGCTGGGTTGCGAGAGGGGGTGGTGGTAGATTTGCGACAGTAGTGGTGGGTCATGCAGGTTGGATGTTATGTGCGGCCAAGTATTGGTGGTCAGGCTAGTGGTGTTTAGGAGGTGACGGGGTCGGTGGAGTGGTGGGTAGTGTGGGTAGTTGATTTTTTTCGTTAAATTTTTATTTATTTTTAAAAATATATAGATGACCCACCTTGTGGTAAATTTCACCATTAAGCTAGAGTGTGGAATGTATTTAAAGTCAGTTGATGTAGACAAATTTTATTTGTAGGGTTATTTATGAGAAACCAAAAATAGCGGTTGTATGTAAGAAAAAACTTGTCTAGTTCAGTTTGGTCATCATTCGTTTATATCTCATTATTCATATTCAATGACCACTCCATTTACTCGAGAACATGACTTTAATTTCGTACCTTATGACAATGCCCGATAAAGGGTGTGTGTGCCGAGTAACCCTCTTTTTTCACATTTTCCTAGTAAACATGTAATATCTGCGGTGTTTTTAGATGCCCCTAGGTCAAAAAACATCACTGCCTGACGAATTTTTGACCGTAAACATATATGAGAATTGAAAATTAGAAAAATTAGATATAATATAATATTTAACGAGACGATCTGAACGAGATCCCATTTGAATATATTTTCATTAACGTGTAAAAGTATAACAAACTTGGTCAAAGTGCTGTTTTTGGAAAGTGCAAAATGTCACATTGAGACAGATAAAACCGAAAGAAGAGAAATTAAGTACTCATTTAATTTTTTTTTTTAAAGAGTGATCACTCGTAACACTTTTTTGTGCGTGGCTGAGTCCACAAACCCTTTGGGCAAGAAAGTAAATCTTGGGTGGTGATAGGCTGATAGATCCCACACAATGTGGGCTGATGTAGGGATATCACCCCAAGCTACTGTCCACTTGTCAAAGAAAATCGAGACACACTAATATTACCACAGGATACCATAGAAAAACACCCATAGAAGTAGGGTCGTTGCTAGGTGGTGTCCGGTAGTCTGTAGCTAGTTGTGGAGGGACCTTAAATTCTGAATTTGTTAAAATTAAAAAAGATGACTGAAGGAATGATATGGGAAAAAAGAAAATCAAAAAGGGTGAAATTAATGTTGTGCTTCACGCAATTCCTCCAAAACTAATATCTTGACAAAGAAGAGTCAGAGCATGGGCGATCTCCTTTGTGGGGGACTTGTAACTAACCAGTAGTGATTAATAAGCTCGAGTTATGCTAAATTGCAACTGCAGTAACAACCACTAGTATAACTAGTTTATTAGCTTATATATGCAATTGCTATACATAAGTACACATTCGGGGCTCTGATGATGAGGCCTGTGCCTGTTGCACGTTGCGGCGCCTAACCACACCTTAGCATAGAAGTTTTGGAGCGCTA
Organism: Bassia scoparia; assembly: GCA_008642245.1. Lineage (NCBI taxonomy): Eukaryota > Viridiplantae > Streptophyta > Magnoliopsida > Caryophyllales > Amaranthaceae > Bassia > Bassia scoparia. Next base: position 2,538 of record SNQN01012887.1, read on the forward strand.
TGGAAAACCAACGTAAGAACATAAAAAAACCCGTAAAAAAATACTTCGGACACCCGGCAGATTAAAACGCGCAAGAGTGACAGGAAGTACCTTGCAGTGTCGGAAGGGATGCCTCCCACGTCAAAGCTAGAATAGATTAGGGTCATGTGCTTGTAACTACAAACACAAGGATTCCCATGCAAAGCAGTGCACCTACTAAAGGACGAAAACTGTTGCGATGAATACAACGACAAGTAGAAACAAAAAGAGTATTCCTCCGGTTCAATACGTGCAAACAAATAATTTTCTCGTCACAATATTCTCGCTTTGTTGCTGAAGAAAAAAAAAAAAATGTTATCAGACATCAACACAGTTGAGTTGCTAAGTAAGGAAAAGGAGTGGCCTCCAAAAGAGAAAAAAAAAGGATAAATTGCTTACAACAGCTATTAACAAGATATGTAGGAGTGATTTTCAAACACACCATCAATCCGTTAAATCTAAGTCCAATATGGTGATTTAGAAAATTTTCGTTCAAAATCGTAGGTTCAGGACGTGGGGTCAGTGCTAACATGGATACAAATGAGCGATTCTTTCGGGACAAATCATCCACAGACTTCTTACTATCTTAGCTAAATTTGATTGATAACATTATAGAGGGAAAAACTCAATGTGAAATAGGCTCAACAATATCGCAACTCGAGTGGAGCTAGGGGAAAGCTTTGTTGACCAAGCTGCTAGCAATTCTGTCTCTTTCGACTGTTGAGCAACGGTCTGCTAGCTGTTCTAGGAATCGACAAATCAGAGAAATAAATTACCACGCATAAAAATTGTGATTCTTTAATCTCCGACTCACTTCACCAAATCTTTCGGATGTCAGATGTATAGTTGCTCTCCAAGTAGCATGTTGCTGTCGTCGTTCAACAAACTGTCGAAAACGGGAAGTTTTTAGTAGTGAACAAAGATGAGTTCAGGTGTGGCAGATCACTTTGCACAGACCTCAAAATCACAAGCATGAGCATGTTTAGGTTCTGGTTTGCTCTAACTTAACAGCAGTTTTGAGAGATGAAATTAGCAGAAGAGGTGCGAACAAACATCAGTAATTGGGACAGATAATAAAACATTCTTCTAAGGAATTGAATGAAGAATTGTCAGCAAAAGAATGCAATGGTCGGTAATCTTTTAAAATTGAAGGGTCCAAGTGCAAATGTGACTGAACAAGAAAACGATTAGTAACGATTTCTGTTGAGTAAGACTTGAATCAATTGTTTCACGTGTTGTGTTTGGCCCTGACATAATGCAGCTACTACCGCGGGGCATATGCACGGCACCCCAGCTTATGCTCCGAAATTCAGGTATTCATGTAGCCGACTTCCATCTTAAGATAGAGACTTTTATTGGTGATCAACTGAAGGGCAGTTCACAACTGAATACTAACTTTTGATGAGTCTATTTAAGGATCAATGATTTCATGTAAAAAAAATCACTTGCCTAGTTAGTGATATGCAAAGACATGTGAAGTGTGGTTAGTTTGGAAAAATGGTTTCGAAGGGAGGGATGCTTGACACTCACCCTTGTCCTAGCCGAATATGATCCTCTGGCYAAAATACCAGATGGGGTGGTCTCCTCGGGCATTTCGTGTTTATATGGCTCCGCTTGAGGGCTGAATGTTCCGAGCATTTCTTTTGTGCTATCAACTGTGGAAACAACCCGGGTTAAGGAAAACGAGGAAAATGTATACACTAATACACTTCAATAATGAGTCCATATATGAGTACCTCTGACTCCAGTTTTCCAGACTGTGTTGGCATACTTGAGGCCTGAAACTATGTTATTGTTCACCTGGAAAGCAAACTGAAGGCTGTAACGGCTACCTTCTTTCAACGTAAACCAATTTCCTTTCACCTTTCCGCCATCTGGAATCTGAAGGACGATGTCATCTCTGCCAGGGGACTTTATCGCGAGACTCAGAATTTTCACCTCCGGATCAAGAGTTTCTGCAAAGATATCAATCAATTGTTGATCACCAAGTTATAAGGTGAAGCAACAATAATACAGCAAAATCAGCTGATTCCAAATTATTGGGTAAGTTATGAAGGAGAAAACATGGGTTTCACATACCAATTACAATAAAACCAGAAATACTAGAGTGATCGAGCTTCGATCAACAACATACAGTCACAGACCGAAACAACTGATTCAATTTCAAACAGGGTCATTGTGCAAATGGAATGCTCCATATAACATTTTTGAATTCAATTTGTAAATTTTAACATCAACACAATGTCATTGTTTTACATTCTCAACTTAAACAAAGCTTAAAAAGTATGGACTAACAATAGTAGATTAAAATTACAACCCATTTAGCTATGCAAAGGTAAAATGAAGAATCCGAGTAAAAAAATCTCAAGATCAACATGATTACAAGGGGTGGCAAAATCTCCAGAGATGCTCTAGATATATACTGCCAATAATTATAACATAACAAAAGCAACACCAATAATGTGATAATCTTTAATGACTATATCATACCATTATGCTTAAAGTATGTTAATTAAAACAGCTAAAATAACACAAATATAATCAAACTTACAAACCAAACAAAACTCAATATAATTAAGGTTTAACATACATATGGTAGTAGACTACTCAAACATGACATAAAAACTTAGAAACATTACCTCCAATTGCATTAAGGTCACACTCCCAAGGATTGTTCCTTCCATTTCCTCAAACTCTCATATCCTTAAAAAAAAAAAAAAAAAAAAAAAAAAAAAAAAAAAAAACATACAAAGAACATAATTTGCATAAGAAATGCTTTAAAAAAAACAAAAGATTATTTTTGAAGTTAATTAAGAAAAGAAAAAAAAAACCTTGTCTTTCTCAAACTGATCTTTCAATGAGAAAGAGGACCCAATTCAATCTTGGTTTCAGCATCATCATCATCTTCATCATCCTCAAAAGTAAATAACAGAAGAATCTCACTCATTTTTGTAGTTGTTTTTTCTTTGATGGTTCACTTAACACTTTCTTCTGTATTCTGATTATCAGTTGCATTCATTATTACAACTTCAGTAGATTCAACTGAATCTTCTGCTTGTTGTCTCAGCAAGTCCCATTCTTTTTCACCACCTAATCCAATCAAACAGATCACAAAACCAGTAAAACCCCAGGATTATTTTAGAGAAAAAAAACAGCTCAAACAAGATAAATAATACTTGAACTTTAAAAAAAATTACTAACTTTTTTGTTTTTTTTAGGGTGTTTTACAAAAAAAAACTATAAAAAGAGTGAGACTTGGTCAAAGATAAAAAGGAGGAAACCAAGAAGGATAGTAGTAGAGAAATGTGGGAAGGAGAAACAACAAGAAAGGAATGAAGCATTTAAAAGAGAGAGAATGTTACAACTTAACAACAGTTATAATGAATCATGTGGTGATCAGAACTTTTGGAATAAATATGATAAGTAATACAAGATGAAGGAAGCAGATCATGCAGAGTCAAGACAGTCTTTTAACACTCTTATAAGCGAGCCACTGAGGTAGCTGGTTGGTTAGAGCTTACTGAGTTCAAACTCATCCCGACGACGCTCCTAGTGCACAAGTGTATAATATTAATAGACCCAGAGAATTAGAGGACATATTTCAAAGGTAAGGTCATCCACACACATAAAGACACACCAACCTTGGTTTGGGAGTTAGATTTGCACATGCAAATCCACTTTGTCTTTAACAACTTTAGAAGTAGCACTGTTTTTTCTGTTTTTGTGCAAGAATTGGAGAAACAGAATTGGGTAATTTTCTCATTAAATAAGGAAGGTTATATTGGATTCTCATACTCTTGTGCAAGATTTGCTTTTTCTGGATTTTTGACAATGATGTATAATTTGGCAATTTAATTCAGTATTATGATGAGGAAAAGAATCAAATCTTTGAGATGTTTCTATTTTTATGCATTTTCCTGGTAAAATATACTTGGGACCTGTTACATTAATTGAAATCAACTGAACTGAACTGAATGGTGTTGAATTGAACTGAACTGAATTGAATATTTTATAAGAGAGAATTGGATTAAGAACTGAACTAAACTAAAATAAGCCAATGTAAAAAGGCATTGATCTATTCCTCTTCAATTTAGTATTTTATAGTGTTTTGCAAAAATCTAGTTGATCATTATAAAAGTTTTCCTTATGTTTGATTAAAAAAAGTCATAAAAAGCAAATATTTCGAAACTGCAAATTCTTTTATTTTTATTAAAAAATACACCTTACATTTTACAACGATTGTGTGAAAAGTCTTTACAACTTTCTAAATTCTTACTCTAATTGAGAGAGTATTTCTTTAGGTAAGAAAATCTAAGGTATGATAAGATTGACTTTTCTAGTCCTAACTACATACAAGTATTACATACTCCTAACCTGTATAATCTAAGGTACGATGTGTGATTAAGATATACTTCTTTTGGTTCATTTTAGCGGACTTCAATTATGAATTAATCTCTAATCAGGTCAATCAATCGATCTTGTAAAGCTTATGCTATGATTATAATTTATGTACACATTTTATACTAACTACAAGCAGAGCATGTGATTACATACATCGATTTTCACGGCTCATAATGCTCAATGGTTGACTTGATAATATGCATTAAATATTTAACAAGATAAACGGAGGTTTGGTGGCATATGCTTCTATTGAGAGGTTTGTATCCCAAAAACAAAGCCTTTCATTTTCACGATCAATTAAGATATAACAGCATTATAACCCCATAATTATAAAGAGTTGTCAAAGATTTTTGCAATTTTTTTTTATTTTGTTTTGAATTCTTGAAGTATAGAATAAATATATTCCGTACATTATTTCTGGTGTACTAAAATGGGAAATAATCTCATGCCAGTTACAGCTATCTAGTCCCTCTTTACTTCAATGATAGAGATTAGAGACCAAGAAAATCTACCATACAGACCAAGAGTGATTAATCCGGATTCAACGTACAGTCGTCCGGTCTCAATGGCATTTTCTTCATACTCTTTAGGTATGAGATGCAAGTATGCACACGGCCATCAGACGTGTTTGCTAAACAGGAAAGGTTTAGAACTGAATACATCAGAATATCATATATTCAAACAAATGAATCATTTACTGAAAATGGTCATTCTAAAAGACAAATAGTATCGCAAAACACTCTGKATTATGCCAGTGCTTATTGTTTTGAATAAAAKGGGRTCATGATCTCCTACAACCAAAATTGCKAGGCATATATWTGCATTACAAAGTCATCCAAGTGCGGGCAAAAATATGCTATAGAATGGCTCTATACTTCTACTTACTCTCCTTCTGAACAGAWTTTTCAATCAGATGCCCATTTCTTCACGACTCTCTCTTTAGCGCTACTTTGGACTGCCTCTAGTTTCATTTCTTTAAACCTCGCATCACTGCCCAAATATGATTTTTGGGTTATCAATGATGTAATGTAGGTGAGGKKGTTTCTTGTACTTCGGAGGGCATATAGCAGAGGATTAATGATTACAGCCACCAGCTGCTCTCCTTTGGCTGCTACTAGGTACTGTAACACGAATTTCAGAAGAGGAAAAACTATAAGAAAAGGACAAGAATGCTAGAGATACAAAGAGTGATTATCAACTGAACATTATAGAATGAAACCCTCACCAAAACAAGGATACCCAATACAGCAAGACTAGTTTGCTGCGCTTCTTGCCAAAAGTTATCATCATTATTCCAACCGAATCGTCCACCCCAACCAAACCAACCTCCTCCACCACCAGTATTTCCTCCCCCGCCAGCTTCTTCTCTTTTCTTTATTTCCTTGTTCCATTTCTCATATTTCTCRAAGTTTCCACCAAGTGCACTTTCTAASGCTTTCCTAGCTTCCTCCTGCCATACAAAGACAACTAGCCAAGTCAAATACTACCAAAGATCTACATGCCCATAGGGCATAGCACAAAGCTACAGACATATAGTTAAGGTGCAGGGAATAGCACAGAATCTGTTAGGGCAAGGAAAAGTATTCTACATATCATATATGACAAGATGATTCCATTCGAGCCTTCTAGAGCATATGTCAAACTATATTCTGCTACGGAAGGGAAAGATTGATACTGTAAGATACTAAGATCACCCAAATTTTACTAATAACCAGCAATATTATAGTACTACCCAGAAAGCAATACAGAAAATAAGTTGAAACGGGGTGGTGGTAAAAAAAAAAAAAGACAGGGTAAACCAATTAAAAAGTTGGTTTGATATTATCATGTTAGACCCTGCTACCTGAACATCTGAACCAAAACCCTCCTAATTTACAATCAAAAGCAATGCAAATGCCAAACTCAATAAGCTCACATTAACAGCTACTATCTACAAGGATTTTTTGCTATTGCTAACGAAGCATGTTCAAGGAAACCACCAGACATACAACCTACTGTTCAGCTACTCAGTAGTCAGCACCAGGACAGAAACTAATGCACATGAATTGAAACAGCTACTTCTAAAGTAAACAAACAGAGCCGAAAAAGTTTTCCCTCACTTCTTCGTTCTTCTCGATACAAAACTGATAAAAAAAAAAGGCCGAAGCTTACATTACTAGCTATAGTAACATTAGTTAGCACCCAGAATAACAAAATTCAACACAAACAATAAGCTAGTAGCTGCTTCAAAAGGGTTTTTTCTATCAGCTGAAGCTATCAAATAAATCAAAGAAATATACCCATTAACAGTTCCAATTTACAAAAAATTCCTCAAGTTCAATATATAAGGCTACCAATATTGACCCTTGCATTCTAAACAATCAAGCTAATTGCTGCTTCAGAAGATGAAGCTTTATCTCTGTTTCTAGTTTCTACTTCCACTAAAAGCTAATCAAGTACAGTAAATCAAATAACCTTTCACAGCTCAAAATTACAATGTAAAATATGCCATTAAACTCTCCTAATTCACAATCATCTCAATATAACCATTAAACAACAGCAAATCAAAACATACCTCATTGCTATAATAAAAAACGACGAGCACGAAAAAGATTGGGAGGATTAAAATTAGCAGAAGACCTCAAATTCCTCGCCCTAATTATCACTTGCCTGCAAAAATCACCGATTATAGCCCCGATTTAAAACACACCATCACAATTTAATCAAAATTAAAGCAATCTAAACTCAACCCACAAATCATCAACACTAATCAAATACAAATCAAAAAAATAAGAAGAAAAACACCCTTCTTTGACGATCTTGCCATCAGGGTTTGAAGGTGCGCATGAGTTTAGAGACGAAATAACAAGGATGCCAATGAGAACCATCACCTATGATAAGGGTATTAATACCAGTCCTAATCGCTGTGTCTAATACTAGATCTTCCGCCATTGTTACTCACTTTTGCTTCTCTCTCTTAAATTTTGCGTTCTTTTCTCAGGAGAATTGACTGAGATTTGGTTCTGGGTTTTATTTCGAAATTGATCGATGACTTAGAAGATATTTGGTGTTTTGGTGAAATTAAAACAGCGTCGTTTTACTCAATATACAAGTGCTATTTTCCGAATCAAATCCTAATTTTTTTAAGGAATTAAATCCGACTTAATAACTAGTATATCTACTTCAAAATATATAAATTAGGTATATCTAATTCGGACTTTGGATGGATTAAAGCCTAATCTAATTTTTTATTAGAGTTTTTTTTTGTTCATCATCCAATACAAAAGATTCGATAGTTCAATTTAATTCCAATAAATTTAAAATTTTTTTGTGTGTAAGAGAGTCGCGAAAGTGGATGAGGCTCGATTCGGATAAACTGAAACCAAAAGAAAACTATTAACCAATTGATTATCTCTCACTATTATAAAAAATAATACGAATATGATCGATTTAGACATTTAGTTGTTTGGATTATGTTGTTTGTAACTTCGTAGTATAGTTGTTTTACCCGAAAATATAAAAAAATTGGATAATAAGTTAAAGAAAAAGGATTTCTTAGTATATTCCAAGAGGAGAAGGATTCGAGCTTTTATATTTTTAAAAACAAAAGGTAAATCATAATTTATTTATTTTTGTTAATTCGGTATTAAGTTTAATATTCTTCGTAAAAAAAAAGTTTAATATTCAATAAAGTAAAGTAATCATTCAACAAGATTTTCTTACCACAATGTGCTTAATTGGAGTTTTTTTTTTTTTTTTTTAAGGGGTGTTTAATTGCAAAGAAGTTAGATAATAATTTTTTGTGTCAATATGAATGTTTAGAATGTTTTGTGATAATAAATAAATAATAAACATAACATGTCATTGCTTTAAAAGATAGTTAAGCGTATGTTTGGATTTAACACATGTGCCCTTCAAGCTATTATGTATTATGTTCCTCCCAAATTGAACATTGTCAATTTTAATCCTGTTGTTATAGTTTCACCCATCTCTAGGCTTCCACCAAATCTTATATGTCTTCTTAACCAAAATTAACATTTAACAAGCTAATTTCAATATGTAAAAACTTAAAATTTAAGGTGACAATTTTCCCATTCCACAATTATTTCCGCGCTCCTTACCTTTGCATAATAGACAATAGAAGGCGGTGGGTGCGAAAGTAGACCAGAAGTGAAACACTTTACACTCTAATATGACCTAAATTAGAATAATTTGAAACTCCATTCGCATTAGAATGAACCTAAATAAGGGCGTTTGGTTACATGTTCTTGGAATGAGTGATGAGTTTAGAATCAATAAAACTCAAACCTTGTTGTATAGCAAAAGAATAATTGATACCATACCTCAAACCCCTAGATACGGTTTTGAAATCCATGGGGAGAGGTGTGACTCTAGTCTCATACGTCATTACTCATACCATATCTTAGGTTTTAAATTAATCAAATAAAAATCATTCCCAAGCAAACCAACACGTATATCGAATATAAAGTTTCAAACTCATAACACTTTAGTTTCATTCTTCATTCCAAACTCATACAATATATAAACCAAACACCTCTAAAATAACCATTCCCATGGAACCACAAGCACACCCATAATCAAATTGGAGTATTGGACCAACCCAAAACCCTTTGAGCAAGAAGCCTACAAAGCTAAGACTCTCAAAGGTGAGAAGAAATCAACCATGGCTCACTTCTAAACCTTAGCCTTCCAGCAAAACACCTTGCGAATTTCTTCACTTCCTAATTCATCTTCATCTTCATCTCATCATCTAAGTTTCGCTGCTTTGAGTCACCACACTTCGTTGCAATGGCAAGATCTCTTGCCTTTTCTCTGATAATCGCAAGCAGGTACTCATTTATAATCTTATCTTTTGTTTTCACCATTTTTGTTGTTAATATTGAGGCAATATGTATTTATGAGATCTTATATTATATGGGTAGTTGTGTTTGATTGTATTATTACTGTAAGATTGAAAACTATTGTGTTGTTGCTGTTGCACTTCAAAGTTTCTTGCTTGCTTCAGATAGCTTAATTTCCCAAAACAGTGCAATTGATAAATGGTTTTGTTAGCCCCGCTAAATTTATGATCTGTTAGTATGTTCTTGAGATTAGGTGTCGGGTTCATATATTTTATCAATTTTTGAAGGATAAATGGTTCTGAATTTGGTTTGTCTGAAATTAAACCTATTTTTGAGTTATTTATTTTGGGGTTTTTGAATTTCAGTGATAAGAGAGTTAAAACATAGCTGAATATCTTCATTGTTTATTGGTTTTCATTAAATTTACTGAATAGATAAGCTGAGAGCTGAGAATCAAACAATCAATATAAATGAGTTATTCTAGCTATTTAAATGATTTTACCCCTTGAAGGTCAGCTAATAAGGACAGGAAATTTCTTTGCATAATATGGCTGAATTTGCAAGATCCTCCCACATTTCTTCCCTGAAATCGCCAACCATCCTTGGAAAGTTTTTCTAGTCGCTGCCAGTTGATATGCATGGCGATAAGGGGTAGTCTAATTGTGTGAGGGTGTATGCCTTCGTTTGTGTACAAAAATTTGAGAACTAGTTTAAGCGAAAGGGTGTAATGAACCAGCGGTTGCTCTAATTCTTCATGTTCAACTTGGTTTGGAATTAGTTTACAATTTTGCATGCCCACACTATTTTTCGTGGTGTTCTACCAAAACCTGATTTTTCTTCACCGGTTTTCGTTTCTTATTGTGTATGTGGATAAACATAATTGAGAGATAAAAATAAAAGTGGTTGTTGTGGAAATATGATATTGTATATGAACTTCCACAAGACAAGCTTCTAATTAATGATCATCCAAGATTACCAAGAACATGTGACTACTAATTACTCTGCATAAGCTAAGTATAAATACTTGGTTAGAACTTAGAAATGACTGCTGGCTGTATTTCTCATTTCTTCTCAGCCAATTTTTATTGAAACGCACTCCTCTTTTCCTGTCTGTGCAAATGAACAAGGTCTATCTGGAAGCTTTGAGAACACTGCCTTCTCCTTACAAGTCCAACCTATAACACATTGGGTTTCGGATGTATGCAATATGCACCCTTACTTTCACACTCACTGAAAGGTTACCTGTTACATTGTGTTTGGATAACTAATAGGAAAGGGGAGGTGATGAGGCCAAAATAAGATTTTCCTTCCAAATCTCTCCATTGTTGGACTGTTGGAGAGATCAATTACATACAAACTAACCCTACATTTCTCTCCCCTCTAATTTCCTTCATGCCTCATTTTATCCAAATGAAGGAAACTCCATCCCTCCTTCCCCCTCAATCCAAACATAGGGTTAGAGTTAGACACTTGATTGAGAGAGCAATGTCGGTTCTACATTCTACAAACCTGCTTCAGTATTCTCGGAAATGTAGATGATCCAAAATCGAGCCATCAGCCCATCATTAACTGCTACCTTCATTTTATTGAAATGGGTGTTTGACTCAACCATCTACTCAGCTGCATTTCATTGCTGTT